>VXBZ01011613.1:408379-425886 GCA_013399135.1 Heliornis fulica | reverse complement strand
TTTTTTTTTTTTTCCCCAGCACCAGGAAGAAGAGATGCCTCATTTTGAAACCTAAAGGGGGGAATAAGAAAAGTCCTTTGTAATATATTGCCATATTATCACTAAATCCCCTGACAGTTGTGACACAGAAGCAAGTCACCTGTCACTTAAGCTTGAGGTCTCTTTAATTTTCTCCTGGAATTCGCACCAGGCTGTCTTTAATTTGAGGCCTTTATTGGAATTCTGAAACCTTTCTGCCTCCCCGGTGCTCAGATCTATTCTGAGTGCTGTTACAGAATGTATACAATAACCAACAGAGGGATTCAGAGGGGGCTGAAGCACTGTTTATTTAACACTCTGGAGGGATTTTCGTGCTTATTCGGTCCTGGCTACCCGGCTTTCAATATCGCTTTGACAACCGTTATGCCCTTCTCATTAATTTTAAACAGTTAAAACACAGGAAAAAGAGAAAAAGTTTTCATTATTAAAGTGCTTTACTTTTTAATAACAGAGGATTCTGTCCGTCAGGGGAAAGGGCAAACCTCACTAATTTCACATTCATATTAAAAACGCTGGGAAGGTGACACTTTGTGCTGCCAGGAGGCTTAACAAAAGAAAAGTGATGGGGGCTAGGGGGAGCAGGTGGGGGGAGAAAGTTTTATGTTTCACGTCAATGGAAACTTGTTAGTCACCAGGATGAGTGTCCACTTCGGGGAGGCAGCACCACTTGGAGTTCATTGAACCTTCCCAGAGGCCCCTCGGCTGGAGACTGTCGCAGCTGATGAATGGGCGCGCGTCAAGTCAGGCTAAAAGGCGTCTGTGGAAGTGGGTGTGTTGTGAGTCTCGAGTGGACTGACAGGCAGCAAGGGCCAGAAATGTGGGAGACTCTCCCTGTAGCTGTAAAGTACCCACAGCTGTCTTTGCCTGAGGTGCAGACAGACAGTCCAGGTAGCGAGGGAGCAGGAGCTCGTGTCTCTGCGTAGGTTTGCTGCATTGAAGAGTAATCCAGTGGCTGGAAGCGGAGCTCTGGGCGGGGAGCTGGGGTCTGTCCCTGGGCAGATGTGCTGTCAGGCTGTAGAACAGCACATCTGGGCCAGCAAAACACTTTGGGACGCCCTGGCTTCCGCGATGGCCGGGGTTGGGGTGTCACTGTGACCGCTCCCCTGGAGTGGCAGCAGAGCAGAGGTGATGCTCTGGCTCACAGTGGGGAAGGAGGGATGTGCACATCAGCGTGTGGGGAGAGGCAGCGGGGTTGTGCCGTGCCACAGGCGCAGTGCAGAGTTGTGGGGGCTGGATGTTTGTTTTCAGTCAGCCCTGCTCACTTGAGGGGTTGACCAGTCTCAAGTTACTGCCCTGGATCTGGCACTCAGTCCTGGGTACTGGTTCCTCTGAGTAGCTCTTGTCCTTTCTCAGGAGAGGTTCACATCCATGAATTTGGCTTTGCACTTTGCTGTCAACTTCCCATCAGAAATGTCTCTCGTTTCCTTGTCACGGTTCCTCTCTGCCTGGGTACATAAGGCAGAGCAACAGCCTTTTTTCCTGCCAGGAGCAGCTTGCTCCTAGGAATGTTTGTTTGCTTTCCACATCCTGAATGCATCCTGCAGTCTGATCCTGGAAAGCTTGAGCACATCCAACATTGTCCTTCTGCTCTAAGGAGGTGTCTCGTGTCGTGCCCTTGCTGTACACGGTGCAGGAACCATGCGGTGGAAGGTGCCGCTAAGTGTGACTCGCTGACGATGAGAGAGAGAGAGGGAGAGGTTCATCCAGTTGGCTTTGTTAACAGATGGTGAAGTTGGGGCTGTGTAGAGATCTCCTGCCCCACTAGTGCCAGGAACACGCCAGGGCTGTGGAGGAGCTGCACGAGGGAAGTTGCAACATCGGTCTAGAACTGTTAGTGTGGTGTCTAGGGGAGTTACTCCAAAGGATTCCAGTGGAAATAGGTGGTGGTATCTGGCCTGTTGAGTCTGAAAGATTAAAAAAAAAAATAGAAAAAGTGGGGAGAAAAAAAGTGATGGATGTTAGAAAACACAAAATTAAAACTGATTTGTTCTCACCACACAGCACTCGCTGGCTGCTTTGACTTTAACATCTTTATCTGGATTTTTTTCTCTAGTAATATTGAGAGGATTACCTTTGTTGGCCCCTGGGTGGTTACTGTGTGATTTTACTGTTATTAAATCTATTGTAAACTGCTTCATTATTCCTGACTCAAATTCTCTCTTTCCTCTAATCCCCCCACCGCCCTTGCAGAAAGCCTGTGGCACAGACCCTCAGGAGGTCCAGGAGCGGGCCACGGTTTTGCAGACAAAATTTGAAAGCTGCGTCCACTCCAGCGAGGGGAACGTCCGCTGGGCGAAGGCAGGTCAGTGCTTTTCCTCTTGCTTTGTTCCAGAAGGGCTGCTAGAAGCTGCTGAGGCTTTCTGCTGAGGGAAGGCTTCAGGGAAAAGGCCTGGAAGAAACATTTTGGGGCCATCAGGCTCTGTAGAGGGTTGAGATGAGCCCAGAAGGCTTTGTGGTGATATTAAATGTTAATTTCTTGCATTCCCATATTACGTGCAAATGAGGTTTAATCTTGGCTTTTGATAGGATTCACATCCAAGGGCTCTGACCCAATCACATGAGCGAATAGATTAGATGTATTATGCTGGGAAGGTCATGGGTGACCTGCTTAGCCCCATCCTGGTGCAATACCCATTAGATGCTTTCAGTGCACACCAGGGATGGATTTGAAGCCTGTAAGACAGGATGCCTTGGGAGCAACTCTTAACAGGCAAGGATCTTAGACTGTAGGTGATGGGATGGGAAAACTGAGAGAGGGCAACTACTCCAAAAGGCAGAAGGAAGAAAAGCTGGGGTGGCTTTTGTGATTGTAGCTAGGTTCACATCTGAGATTGGGTCACCCACCTTTGCCAAGCAGGATGGACAGCAGTGGTCACTGGGCAGTGCACTGTTCAGCTTCTCAGTTTGGAAAATGCAGGGGAAGGTGGATTTGGAGGGAAGATGAAAAACTTGACATGTGTGGCACAGGCACAATAGGAATTTGGTTGTTGAGACAAGTCCACAAAATGCAAACCTTGTGCAAGAGACTAAATCACCCCTGCTCACCATGGGTAGGACTGGAGCCTTCCCCCTCTTTATGAGTCCTCTCTTCTGACGTCTCCGTTCCGGATCATTTTCTTTCTCACCTCACTTGTCACTTTGATCTGAGTCAAATTTTGCTGACTAAGCTTGTGTACTAGTCCTGCTGATGGCAGTTCTGCAGCTAGGTTTGGATGAGAGGGGTCCCCATGAGCTGGGTTTCATGGTCTGCATCTCTGTTTGCCATCACACATACCTGCTGGGAGCGAGTGTGTACGGGTGCACCGTGTGTACTAAGCCATCAGTCACAGACTGAGGGGTGCAAAACCAGATGGGGAGTGTGGCCTTGCACAGGGTCATCACAAAGCTGGACAAGGGGAGGTTGTTCTCAAGGTACAAGTTGGGCTCAGCATTAAAATAGTTTGGAACCAGGAGAAGTGGTTGTTGAGGAGGTCAGAGGTGCTGCTTCTTGTGATTGCTGTGCTCACTGCTTGGGGGATGGCAGCAGAACGACTGGATCTCCTGTCTGACTGGATCTCCTGTCTGACTGGCTCTCCTGTCTGACGTTCCTGCAGGCATGGCCCTGCTGGTGGGTGAGCTCCACTCCCCACCACCGCATGGCACTGGACTTGCTGGTTCTCACTCACCCACCAGCAGTTCCGTGCTTTTTTTTCTCCTTTTTAAAACTCCTTTTCCCCACCCCCCTCAGGGTTTGAAGTACCTGTCTCTTGCAGTGAAGGTGTTAGAGGCTTCTGCACAAGCAGCTTGTTTGCACCCATTTTCAGGTGGTGTGATCACCTCTAGAGCTGCGCTTCTGAGTCCACAATCTCAGAGCGTGTGACTAAGAGGATCAAATCCCTGATTCTGTGTGGAGCAGCTTCTTGTTGCTCCCGTGGGATTCCTTATACCCACGTGAATGTCTAACCTGAAGTGGCTGTGACGGGGAGGACAAGCCCAGTGGCTCTGGTGACACTTAGAAGCCTCAGTGCTTCATCCCTCGCAGCCCACGCGGACTTGTTGCTGACCTCAGCACTGAGAACTTTTTTTAGCCACAGACAGGAGGTACAGAAAATGTATCAGGAAATGCTGAAATGTTGTGCATCCCATTTATCTTGTACAGGAGCATGCCACCTATTTTTCCTACTCTGCTATCTGCATATGCAAATTTTCCACTGCTGAGTGGCTTCCATAAGCCCCCTCTTCCTCCCCTCTGCGCCAGGCGTCATGAATAATTAACATGGCAGCTGGCTTTTGCTTTCATGGCAGACAATCAATTGGAAACTGTGCCAGAGATGCATTTGTTTCTCTCTCTTTTTCTCTTTTTCCCCGTTTTCTGACCCAGTCAATGTTAATAAGTGGTGTTTTGACTGCAGCCTGCTTTCAAAAGGCGAGTGGCTCCCTGCCCGCTCACCCCTTCTGCCTCACAGTCCTGCGATTTCCAGACTCAAATCAAATGGTTCAGTGAAGGTGCTGCCCTTCAAACTTGATGGACTGATCAGTGATGAGGAGGATGGGAGGGAGGGTATGGCTGAAGGACAGATTTCTGGAAGTGCAGAGCCCCTTTTGGGAAACGGAGGAGACTCTGCCAAAGGGTTGCATGGTGACAAGTGCTCTGTTTTGGAGCTGTGGGGACAGGTAGGGCTCAGGAGACTCTGACCCTTCATGCCATGGGGTTTACTGGAAGGGTAAGGAAGCAAATCCTGCTTTTCTCTTTCATGTTTGCCCATTTTCTAGCCTATAGTTGAACATTTTCTTTATCCTTTCTATCCTCTGTCTGTGTGTGGTGGGGGACAGCAGTTAGAGAAGCCCACTGCCACAGCAGTGTGTGAATCACGGTGGCTTTGGTGCAGGTGTCCTTCCCGTCCCTACCCGCTCTACGCTGGCAGGACACCTCCACAGGCTCATCCAGCCTCGTGCTCTGGGGCAGAGCCGGGAACCAGCTGCCAGCTGAGAGCACGGTGAGCAGGTGATGGCACCTGTCTCCCTTTCATATCCCATTACCCTCTTGTCCCCTGTCTAAGAACACAACAAACCAACCCATCAGACTTCCATCATACATGGTGTGCTCTTTATTTTTGACTTTGACTTTCCACAGTCACATCTCCTGTGGAAAAACGGGGATCCACAGGTACAAGGGACTGTTCTGAATCACTGTCTTACAGGAGTGCAAATCTGAAGTCCCACTCCCAGACCAGTATGTGTTGCCTTACTCATGTGTGTGTGACAGGGCTCTTAAGAGTTCAGGCAGTTTGCTCCTGTGGCACTAATAAGAGATAACCCTCCTGTGAATTATGGACTGACCAGCACTGGTAAAGTCTTTGCAAGTTGTTTTCATAAATCTCTCTCTGTGAGCACAAAATGATAGAAGAATTTCAACTTTTTCAAAAAAAGGTTTTGACCCTCACCACTATAATTGCACATAAAAGCTGGAAAACCTGATTCTGGCAACACCAAGCAGTCCAACAACCTGGCAATAAAGATTTTTTCAAAACAATGTCACCCATAAAGGTCTTATTTTAAATCTCATGGCTGTAGTAAGGACCGTTAGCAGCTCTGAGCTCCTCGGAGGTCAGTGGCATGAGCTGAGGTTTCAGCTGGGTTGCATGGCAGAGGCTGTTGTGCTCTGGATTAGTGCCCTGCAGCTCCTGCTTGGCATGCTCTGACTCGGGGCTGGATCTGGGAGTTGTCTGCCAGGACTGTGGGAGGACGGTGCCTTTGACACTTTGGTTCTTCAGGTCTCATTTGGGGAGCGAGTACCAGCAGCCTTTCTGCCTGAAGCACTGTGGAAGGTGGTCTCAGCCTTCATAACAACAGGATCTGTAGCATCAGCAGTTCCAAACACAGCTGTATTGGCTCCAGTGGGGCCAAACTTGGAGCAGGAGCAAGTTCACATTCTTGTTTTTGAAGACTTACACCTTCTCATAGCAGGTGAATTTGACCAATAACTTTATGAAAAAAAGAAGCAGCAGAAGGGGTTTTTGAGAGCATTTGAGGTGGTTTATAAGCCCTTGGAGGAATGACCTTCAGGTGAGACACTGAGACAGGGTATTTGGAATTTAGCATTTTCATTTTGGGAAAACAGGTCTATTGAAGCTCAGATGCCTCTAAAAGTGTATTGTTGTGAAATTGGGAAGAAGGTGCAAAAAACTCAATCTTTTCTTCTCATTGATTGGGAAAAGGAGTTCACTTTACTCAGTAAACAGAGCTTTGATGGATTCCCTGGGTCCTTCCAGGAGCTGATCTGCTAAAATGACATTTTTATTACTGTTCATAAACTCCAATCTCCAGCTGCTGCCACGAGATTAGACATAAGCTGTGGGCAAACTTGCTGGTCCGGTGGCTCAACAGGCAAGGGCAGGAGAGGTTAGAGTTTAGAGCTTGCTGCTGTCAGGGCTGAGGGGGAGAGAAAGATGTAGGTGGTGGTTGGAGTCAGGTCTGGGGAGACACAGGGGGCTCAGCAAGCAGAGGAGCAGCAGGGGATTGAAGGGAGGCGTTTGCTGAGCTGTGGAGTTTCCTTGCTAAAAGTCCCTCTGCTCCCTGTAGCAAGAGGACAGCCTGGGTGTAGTTAATGTTCAGGGTATGTGGAGGAGCGGTGGGGATGTTCTTATTAGTGGATGATTGTCTTTAGAGCAATGAGCCCTGAGGGAAGGGCATTACAGGAGTATAAAGATGTAGAGGGAAATTTGCATGCAGCTCTGTTATTTTTCCCTTTTGCCAAGGTGAGCTCTGTTCCCAGTGTGATGATGAGTCAGTAAATCCACCCGGCTCTCGGATATTTATAAGGGACTAGCTAGTAACTGGTGAAAAATGCATGGACTGCTGGGACTGCAGTATCAGAGGAGTCTTCTTGTGCCACCTCCATGCTTCTCTTTCCCTCTCTCCATCCCTCTCTCCATCCCTCTATCTCTATTCCCTCTCTCCCCCAGCTACCATGTGATGTCAGTGACTGCTTGTGAGATGTGCACAAACATCACCCTTTCTGGAAGGAGGAGCATCCTTGTAAGAGGCAAACCTAATGAAACTTACTGTATCTTTCAGTCCCTAGCATTTCTCCACCACCTACCTTCTCCTTTCAGGGTTGTACTAGTACTATACAACCTTCAAAAATTCTTAACATAACAACCTTTTCTACCATCTGCTGGCCAGAAGGTGTCCCAAAGGACAAGACATGTCCTTTCAGCTGGAACAGCTGAATCTTTAAGTGTGTGTGTGTGTGTGTGTGTGTGTGTGTGTGTATATATATATATAAATGCAGTAGCAAACAGAATTCACTTATTTTTTTCTTTCCCTTCAGCACTGCAGTCTTTCCTTTGTGCCTATACCACCTATCCCAGGAACCTCAAGCACATCTTCCACATCAAATCCCTCCACCTGGGTCACGTGGCCAAGAGTTTTGGCCTAAGAGATGCACCCCAGAACCTGACTGCCCTTGCAGCTGCTGGCTCAAAGAAGAAGAACAAGCCAAGACCCAAAAGGTAGGCCAACTCGCCATTCATGAGCCAAGGGATGCTACATGACAAGCTGTCGTGTCCTTTGTTTCTCAAGGTTCTGGTTTCTGCTCCAGGAATCATAGAATGCTTTGGGTTGCAAGAGACCTTCAGAGGTCACCTAGTCCCACCCCTCTGCCCTGGGCAGGTTGCACATGGTTGATCTGAGAGGCTAAAGGACGCTGAGCTGTTAGCTTGGCTTGTGTTGCTCTCTGAGCTGTTGTCATTCCTCTTTTTCTCATGGCTTTAGAGAGCCTACAGATTACATTTATTAAACCAGCTTGGTTGAACCTTTGCATTAGAGTGGTTCCTGTGCAGGCTGTGGTTGTTAGAGCTCCAGCATCAGTCCTGTTGTCTTGGCCAGTCACCTCCAGAACAGAAGCTGCCAGATTTGTTACCTGCTCTCCCCTGCAGCTGCGTGGTCCCGCCGAGGGCTGGGACCCCTGCAGCATCACTTGCAGCAGCAGCTCTTTGTCCCCAGCCTGTGTAGGGAAAGGCTCTCACAGATACAGCTGAGTGCCACAGGTGTTGGCCATGGGATGATGGAAGCATCAAGGAAAGAGCAGACAAGTTAATATTTTCACTTCTCAGGTTTGGAGTTCGCTCTCCTGACCGTTATAAGCCAGTTTCCCGCTGACAGATTTGCCGTGGGACAAATTGTGTCCCTCCTCTGCAATACATTTATTCTTTTATAGTTATTAATCATATAATCAACCATAATTATATAAGTGCAAGCCCAAGTTGAGAGGCCAATCTTTTGATAGAAATCATCCTACAGATTTGTGCTCTGCTGCCTATGGATTTCTGTAGTTCTGTCCAAAGCATTTCTGTAAAATCCTGAGGGATCTGTAGCAAACCTGGAGTTACAGCTCCATCCCCTCCAGTTTGTGCACGAGGCTGTTCCTGGGTAGGAAATCTGAGACTCCCTGATGCTCCTGGAGGAGCAGAGCCCTGAATCCTCTCCTCTGCTTCAAATGAAGCTGGAGGTGCACAGTACATCTGATCATAGCTACTCCAGGTTGCTTCCACAGGGTAGATAATCTTCCCTTTTGAGACTGTGATCTTAGGATTCGCTGTTTTCCCTAGCCCAGCAGCAGGATACAGACTTGTGGCCTGCCTGCAGAATCACTGCAGTAGTTGAGAGGGAGATCTCTCTCTGTAATTGGTAGCAGTTATACAAACATGAGCTGTGCAGTTAAAGCACTAATCCACAAAATTGTGCCTGGGCTGGTGACATCTCTTGCACATGTACTTGGGGAGGGAAGCGAGAGGAAGGGATTTTAAAATAAAAAAAGTTGGAGACAGCATTGTCCTGATTTGAGAAACCACCAGGGACGGGGCACTGATCTGCCTCCTGCTTCAGCTGACCTTCACCAGCAGATGGGCAACAGGATGGGAATGCCCCTGTGAGCAGGGGATTTAACGGAGCTTTATTTCAGGAAGAATAGCCTGATTAGCTGATAAAGAGCATGTAAGATGGTATGGGGTGGGCTTTGATGTCTTGCTGGCCCAGCAGGGTGTCAAGCTATGACTGACAGTAGCGTGTCACAGGATTACTTGGCCTGCAACAATGCCTCTCTGTGTTCCTGTGATGTTGCTGCTCCGTTAGAGCCACGTTTTCTCTTGTTACGCCCCTCTTTCAGACAGCGTTCCTCCTCCCCAAGCCTTCATCCTCTTACAGCACAGACAAGCTGAGCTGCAGCAGATAGTTTATGTGGAACCCTTTGCGTGGGCTTGAGGGGTCTGAGGTGTTGGAACAAATGGTCTGAGCGATGTGAAAGCTCATCTGCACGTGGATTGTGTCACTGCAGCTCAGGGAAAGTGAGCAGGCTTTGCACAGGTTCCTCGTGGCTTCAGCTTTCAAATCCAGGAGCATCTGGAAAGTTAAGATCCTCCAGGAACAGCCAAAGTTGTGACTTGCAACAATTGTTCCCACTATGAAACTTAATCAACTTTCTCTGTGTGTGCTTATAAAAACCCAAACAGATGATCAAACCCAAGGAGAGAGGATATGTTAGTGTTATGGTTTAGAGGAAGTGGAAATAGAGTGAAATCCCATCTGCTCTACCATAAACTCAAGGTAGTGCTGTTATGGTAGAGAATCGCTTTGGATTTTGCTCTGGCAAAGCAGAAAGCAGAATTTAGCATGCCATTTAGAGGACAAATCTTTTTAATTGTGAAATGTGAGGCTTGAAATGATAACAGCATGGTCCCAGAGCTGTCTTTCCAGTTCTGTTTCTGGTGCCACGGTGAGTGTTGGTTGTCGTGTCATCCCATCCTTGTTTCCAGTCAGTCAGCTCACCGAGGCCTCACCTCTCAGCACCTGCTCAGAGAGGGAAGAACAGGCAGTCCAGGTTGGAAGTGGGTTAAAGGTGATCATTAAATGTTTCCTTAAGAGGACAAAGACAAGTTTTCACGTGTTTGGAAGTCTCCTTTGTGCTTACCCCTCCTCAGAGAGCCTGCAGGGGAAGGCAGAGCAGCCAGGGGTGTGATGGTTCATGGTGAGAGTGGGAGCAGTGTTCTCCTGAGTGCACCAGGGAAACTTCCACAGGCTGGTTCAAGCCCCTCTGCACAAACTGAGTGTCCTCTAGCTGCCGTGGTTCTTGCAAGCCCCATCTGAAGATGGCAGACTAACTGCTGGTGGGTCTTTTAACAGCTGAAAGTCTGTATTTAGGTAAGAGATGAGAGCATGAACCAGATACTGTATATTAAATTACAGTACAGCAGCTTTGTAAGTGTCTGGGCTCCTGCTTTTACTGGAGGGTGGATGCAGGGAAGCTGATCCCACTTCCATTGAGGGATTAACTGTCTTTCCTTGACTGCAGAGAAGCAGCATGCACAGGAAGTAGCTGACATGCCAGATAGACATGTCTTTTGACTCTTTCACAATGCAGATGCCAGAGACCAATTGCCTTTCCACCAAGCATCCCTGTGCTACTCAAGTCTTTTGCATTTTGGATCAGTGGGGTGTTAGGGGATTCTGTGGTGACTGATGGTCTGTTTTCTCCCTTTGAACTCTGGAGGACTCGTATGTGTCCCTGAAGGGTTTCACTGTAATGAGGAGTTGCAACTTAATTTGCCTTGTTTGTAAACTCATGCCATTACAAAGGAAGAGACAAAGATTAAAGTTTGGTGGATTCTGTGAAACTCATAGCTACAGGGCATCTCTGGTGCCAGAGTGCTCAGGAAGGTTCACTTCAGGCAGGAGTGTCATGTACATTCATAGGTGCTGCAGCATGTGCAAAACGTTACTGTTAAAAATTTAGGTCAAAGTCCCTTAATACTTAACTAAAATGGGATCAAGAGAAGGTGTCCAGGGTGCTCCTGTTTCAGGGGGTTGATGTACATCATCATTACAGTGCCATTGCTCTGAATGTGGACACCACCACGCCCTTAAGGTCTTGGCTGCAAGAGTATTGTCCTAATTCATTCTTGAGGTTTAGTGGTCAGGTAGAATTAGCCTCCCGCTGGGAAATGTGCCTTGTAACCCAGTGTCTCCTGTCTGCACAGCTGGGGCTGCTGTCTCCTTTGGGTGACAGCTTGTAGCCTTCTCTCCTACCTCATATTCCGGATTACACTTTGGCAGTTTTGGGAAGACTGATGCATCTATTGACAGGGCTTGTGGATGCAGGCTGCAGCTGGGTCTCCCTGCACAGCAATTGTCTAATCATTAGAAGCAGTTTGCCTGCCAGTTTTTGCATGCCATTTACAGCTTTCCTAATATCACTTAATTAGTCAAAATGCAAGTTTGGAATTCTGCCCACTAGGAATTTCTCTTGGTTTGGGCAGTCTGCTCTAGAAAGCCAGGCTGAAGCTCAGGTAAGAGCATGGATTCATGCACTGGAGTGCAGAAAAATCCAAAAATCAGAGTAAGAGACGTGGCTGCTGTGAAAGAAAACAGCCCCATCACTCTCTGTGAGGGCAGCTCAGACACAGACACGTACTGCTTAGCACATGATGGTGTCATAAACTAGTCCTGTTACAAAATTAAGGTTTTATCATTGTAAATGCTATCTGATATCTGCACACAGCAAATTTGAAATTTATTAATTGAAATATGTGCTGTCCTCTAGGCTAGGACAGAGCCTCAGAGAAGCAGGAGTCCTTGAGGTTCCTCCCCAGCCTCCCAGTGGTGCTTTCATCCTTCACCTGTAGGTGAAGCCAAGGGATGGTGGTGGAAGGGAGGCTGGGGGGGGTTGTCTCTCGCTGTGTAGTTGCAGTACACTGGGTTCAGGTGAGCTCTACAGCCTGGCCTTGGCCTGGGGCAGCGCTGGGTGCCCGGCTGGCTGCTGCTGCTTCTCCCTGCTCCCCTGAGCGAGGCGCTTGCATCGGCTGACAGCAGAGTCCTGAAGCCATCTGTGGGCTTGTCCAGAGCAGTGTAGGATGGCTGATGAATATCTTGCCCCCACTCTGCACAAAACCCCACAAACCAACCCAAACAGGGCTCTGTTGGCTGCAGATGGTTCATCCACCACTGTAAGTAGACAAAGCAGGTGTTGCAGCAGCCTTGGCCCAGAGGTAACCCAGCTCTGTTGCTGGCACAGTGTCAGAGAGCTGCTGGAGATGCTGTCAGGCAGATTGATAGTGCAGTCCATGTTGAAATGCTCCCTGATAGATGGAACAGCCGGCTCCTGTCTCCTCCAAAGCCACGCCTGAGTGCTGGGGCTGTGCCTCAGAGCTGTGTACCCCTGCTCAGCTGGAGCAGTGTGGGAGCCTCTCCTTGCTGCAGGTGCTGCACTTGCTGCATCGTGTTGCAGCAGCACTGCACACAGCTGGAGACAGGAGTGGACAGCAGTGCCAACCCAGTTGAAGGAGACCTTTTCTAAGGCATCAGATGGTGTCCAAGGAGCCATGCATGTCTGTGTACCATCACTGGCACGTTGGAGGCTTTGGCTTAGAGATTGGCCTGTGACTCAGCTCTCCAACAAGCAGATGTGTCAGTGAAACATGGATATTGTTTGAAATGAAAATGAAAAATGGTGTTAGATAGGCTGGACACCTAAACCATCCTCACCTGTCTGGGCTTTGGGTCTCCTCATTATGAGAAAAAAAAGATTTACCTTGAATCTTTTCTGATACTCTTGAGCAAAAGCAAAGTGTTGGGAGGCTAGAGCCAGAGAAGGAGGCTGGTCCAAGTCATCCCTGTTTCCTGTGAGGTGAAGGGTAGGGCAGCGCTCGGATGGATGGAGAGGAAAGGAGGATTCTATTCCCTTTCCTTGCTGGACATGTTTCCTCTCTTGTTTCTTCCAGATGCTCCTCTCCTGCTTTTTCATCATTCAGGGATGTGTTTAGCAAGATTCTAGAGTTTCTCATGTTTGAAGAGTGAATAAAATAATTCCAGTTTCTGGAGGAGGGCAGAGCTGTTTTAAAAACCTGTCTCCAGATTGGTCCTTCCCGGCCTTTCAAGATACAACCAAGTCATCTGGGGACAGTTCCTCTGTTCCCTTATTGTCACTCTGCTGAGGCTCTTGGTACCAGCTTTTGTGAGGTTGCAACTTAATTACAGATGTGCAGAGGCAGCTGTAAATCTGGGGGTTTTATTTCTTTCTGTGCTGCATGTGGAGGAGGCTATCTCAGACCATGCCAGGTAATTGCTAGGCTCTCTGCCTCCCCTTCTTCACTGTGCAGAGCCCCTCTCTCCCCTTATAATGAGGTGTTAGACAGATCTTGGGGTGACACAGTGCCTGGAACATGATGCCCAGAGCAGTGCCTGGGTCTGGGGTTACACCTTGCAAGTGATGGGTGGTGTGTCCCTCACTCGGTGCTGCATCGTCCCAGCTGGCTACTGCCACCCCCATCTGTCCTGCATGGGAGTCCTGGTGCCCCGTGTCTATCTGCCTGGCATCCAGCTGTGACAGCACCCAGCATCTGGACAGCAGCAGCTCTGGGTTTCCTGAGCTCTGTGTCCCTGTCTCAGGTGACAGGAGTGGCTGTTTCCCCTGTGTTGGAGCAGTCGGCTCTCCTGAGCCCTGCTGAAACCTTGGCACCGTGGGGGGGGGTGGGCTGGTCCTTAGTGAATCTTGTTCCCCTGCATGTCCCCCGTAGCTGCACTGTTCTGTAGGTCTCCACCTGGGGGCTGTGTGTTTGGAGGGAGGGTTGAAGGGCCGGGCAGTGCCCGTCACCAGTGTGACTCTGCTCTCACTGGGACTGGGCGCAGCGCGGTGTGGGGACGTGAGGCCACAGGACGGGTGGTGACAGTCCGTGTGTGTATCCAGCAGTGGGAACTGGGGATCTGTCTGTGTTACAGCCCTTGTGCCCTGCTCTGTGCCCTGCTCTGTGCCCTGCTCTGTGCCCTGCTCTCGTGTCACCCAGCGTCTCGGGGACAGCGGCACACCAGCCCCGGCAGCAGGGAGCGTGTCACCCGGCCCTGAGGTGGAGAATGGGCACACAGGCCAAGGACATCAGCTACCTTGCCCAGGGGTGTTGGGGGGCTGAGCATCAAGGTCTCACTCTGCTCTCCAGGGCCACAGGGCCTGTGCTCAGCGATGCCTTCGGCTGCCCTGGCAGAGCCCACAGGCTTTCCCCGTTCCCAGGGGCCAGGGGTCCCGTCCCGGGGTGCTGCTCCCTCCTGCTGTCACTGCAGACCTGGGCTCCTGCCTGTGGCACTTCCACCTCTTCCATCTCGTGGTTAACAGGGCCTTGACAGCCGCCTGCCTTCTCCCCGTGTCAGCATAGGCTCCAGAGCACAGCCCCATCGATTTCTGTGGCTTAGAGGGAGAAACCTCCCTCTTTCCTCATCCTGGCTTTTCTGAGCTGATCACCACAGCAGGGGGTATTGATTTACTAATTGGGCAGTGATTTCACCTGATTGATAACAGAGTGTTGGACAACCTCCCTGCTGAGCTGAAACTCAGCCCGGCAGCTACTGGTGGATTACTCGTCCTTTTGCAGCAGATAGTTCCCTGTTGTTAAGTAAACTGATCTGTTGCTTGGTAACCCTCGAATTACTGTAGTAAATGCTGGGAGACACAATGAGAGTGTCAGACAGAAACTTTACCAAGTGATGGAGGGGACTGAGAGAGCAGCAGCCTCGGTGAGGCTTTGGCAGCAGAGCTGGGCTGGTGGAGGGCACACCTTGGGCTGGTGGAGGGCACACCTTGGGCTGGTGGAGGGCACACCTTGGGCTGGTGGAGGGCACACCTTGGGCTGGTGGAGGGCACACCTTGGGCTGGTGGAGGGCACACCTTGGGCTGGTGGAGGGCACACCTTGGGCTGGTGGAGGGCACACCTTGGGCTGGTGGAGGGCACACCTTGGGCTGGTGGAGGGCACACCTTGGGCTGGTGGAGGGCACACCTTGGGCTGGTGGAGGGCACACCTTGGGCTGGTGGAGGGCACACCTTGGGCTGGTGGAGGGCACACCTTGGGCTGGTGGAGGGCGCACCTTGGGCTGGCTCTGTGCCTGCACCCACAAGCATCCCCGGTGCTGTGGAGGTCTGTGCCTTCAGGAGGCCGGCTGGACACGGCGCAGCTGCGGGTGCAGCTCTGTGTTAGCTGAAGGGATGATTTGAGTTTGTTCTTTGCCAGCTGCTGGCTGTGTGTCTTATTTCTCCAGTATCTCCAGTCTCTGTCCCTTCTGCCAGCACAGAGCCTGAGTGTTCAGTGTGAGAATGGAAGCTACACTGAAGGTAGCAGAGTCTGCTTGTGTGTATTCCAGGCTTCCTCTTCTTGGGAAGACTTGTCTTTCAGTGACAGTCACCACAGCATCCTCCTTGCTGTTCTGATCCATCCTTCCAAACCCGCTCTAGCCGTGAAACAAACCTGCACAGGGATGGAAAACAAGCTGTGGAAAAGGAAGCCAGACAGCCAAGAGCTGGCTTCCCTCCCCTCCTCGGTGTGTTTTGACTAACAAATGGTTGGTGCTGCTGCAGGCAGGAGCGTCTCCTTCTCCTGCCACCCCTGTGTGGCTCTGGATGCCTGAAGGAGCTGGTGGCAGCTCCACACCGTAGGGCTGCCGAGGTCTGTGTGAGGGCAGCGCTTGGCCCAGCGTGGATGTGGGCCTCTGCTCGGCTGCCCCTGTTCAGAGGGACACGTGGGTTTGTGTTTGCTTCTCTGGGAATGTTTGAGATGTGTTCCTGGTTCTCTGTCCTGTACTATGAGGAGGAGAGTGGGATGTGCAGGCACTGGTCACCGGTTGCCCTGCTGTGCCCAGGACCACGGAACGTGGCAGGGAGCGACGGGCCCCGCTCCGAAGGGATTGCACTTGAAATAGGTGAGGGCAGCAACAAGGGTGACATTTGCCCAAGGTTATAGAGCAGGACAGTGGCAGAACCTACGGTGGGAAAGTGCTGAGTGGGTGTTTATATTTATAGCTGGCAGTTGAGGGCTGCAGGGAGAGCCACGGTGGAGCTTCGTGGCCGGGCAGAATGCAGCTACCTCTGCAAAAGCTGGTCTCTGGAGAGGGAGGCTGCAAGGTGCCTGTGATGGCTGCAGGGGAAGTCTGGTGGGTTTAGGCTCCTGACATATTCTTGGTTTTTGGCTTGTTTGTTGAGGGGGTTTGTGTTTTCAATCTCTGGATTTAAGCTCTGTTTATAAAGTGTTTCCATTGTTCAGTGTCTCAGGGCTGTTAGGGGTTTTTTTATTATTATTATAATAATTTTCAAACTGCTGTGTCACCTAATTCATCAGCCTTCAGCACACAACCTTCCCTCCTCCTCCCCACCCCCCTGCAAGAGCATTTGTACAGAACAAAGGCTTGCTCTTAGAACCCACGAGATATTTTGCCACCTTTGTGAAAACCTGTCACAACAATATCTAATTTTGCATGAGACAGAATTTCAAATCAAGCCTCAAGAAGAGGAAGCTGTTCTTCTGCTAATGCACAAATGTCACTTTCCCCAGCTGTAAGATAAGTAACCCACCCAGCAGCATTTCAGAGTGCTGAGATAATTCCTCTTCTCTTCTCTGCCTAGGCCTGACCTTCTCAAGAGGACCCACAGCAAGCGTCACCTCGCTGAGCTCTTGCGATCCGAATACTCCAGTGGGATGGACACTGGTGTACCCAAGGTCAAGAAGAAGAAGCAAAAACAGAGAAAACCTGGCAACCAGCAGATTCCAACATAAACCAGGACCTTCCAGTCACTGGTGGCAAAATCTGCTGGAGTGCCTCAGCGGGGGTCAGGGTGACCTGCCAGCTCAGCGGAGGAGCGTCTCAGTCATCAGGCAAATAGAGAGGGATCCTGGGGAGCTCTGCCTCCTCCCCCTCATCCTGTAGGTCCAATGGCATCGAATCCTGTTGCACTGCTGCATTTAAATGTGGCTTCCTGAAGATCCACCACCTTTCTAAGGTGGTTTTTGCAATAAAAAATAAAAAAGGTTAAATATTTTCAGATAACTGTTGTCTGTGTAGTGTGGAAGTGAGACGAGTGTGCTGAAGCAGGTGGTGCTTCCCTGTGTAAGGGAACCTCTAGAAACACTCTGTGGTCTGTTCTCTGGCTGATTTTTAACCAGATAAACCACGGTGGCAGAGGAGGTGTTGCAGGAGCACCCTTACAAGAGGGGAGGCTGCCCTTGCCCTTGTTACTCAGGGGGACACTTCTGCTCCTGTCTCGGGTACCGCAGCTGTGTTGCTGCCCTCTCCTCTCCTCTCCTCTCCTCTCCTCTCCTCTCCTCTCCTCTCCTCTCCTCTCCTCTCCTCTCCTCTCCTCTCCTCTCCTCTCCTCTCCTCTCCTCTCCTCTCCTCTCCTCTCCTCTCCTCTCCTCCATGCCCTGGGACAGGGTCTGTCCCTGGCCACTGATAGTTAAGCAGATGCTGCCATCCTTAAGGAGAGGAGTCTCCCCGCTTCCAGCGCAAGCGGTAGGACCGCAGGAGCTCTTCAGTGTAATGACACCTGGTCCCTTTGGGGCAGAGCTCATGGGCACAAAACTTCATGTCAAAACTCCTGAGTTTGGGAACAAACGTTGTCAGTGGGGGAAGGAGCCGGCATGGAATCCAGCAGTCTCCAAATCCTCCTTGCCTGCAGCGG
>VXBZ01011613.1:320296-394689 GCA_013399135.1 Heliornis fulica | reverse complement strand
AATGATAATGATAATGATAATAATAATAATAATAATAATAATAATAATAATAATAATAATAATAATATTTTCTGAACTAGATTAACTAGACTCCCCATGGCAGAAATGGGCCCCATTTTGCCCATATGTGGCATCACACCTGTATCACTGGACACCAAACAACTGGGCTCCAAATCATTGGCCTGTGGATCCCGCTGCAGGTAGGAAATCCTGTGTACAGCCCACTGGGCAGCGTTCGCTGCCTTCCCCGTGCATGTCTGCCTTAAAATCCATTTCCTGGACTGTCCCTCTTCACAAGTACGTGGGTATCCACTGGACAAGAGGAGATCCCTGATGCCAGCTGTTTCCAGACACGTCCTCACAAGCCCCAGTCACACCCCAGGCTGGGCTCCCCCGTATCCCACCTCTCCAGGTGCTGCAGGTCAGGCTCAGGCTCTCCTGGCACCAGTCACTAGTGTGGGCTTGTCCCTTCAGCCATGGGGCAGGGCTGAGCCCAGGGGCTTGGCGTGTGGGGAGAGCCCTGACGGGCCCAGGGGACATTGTCTCCACAGCTGGGCCAGGGCTTGGAGACCACGGGCTGTGGCAGTGGCTGCAGCAAGAGCTGGTCTAGAAATATCTGCTGGTGTCGCACAGACCAGTATCCCGAAAGGGCCCGGCCTGGGCAGGAAGACCCCCGGGGGTTCCGTTGCCCCCGATTAGTCCCTGATCCCATCCTGCAGGTGCAGAGAGGGGTGCTCAGCAGCGACAGGCTTCGGTGGGATGCCCCGGTAACGGAATTCATCTCGTCCTCAAGAGAGAAGGGCTCGGGGTGGGGGCGAACGGCAGAAAAGGGGGCGTTCAGCCGGGGGTCGCAGGGCCCGGCCGTGGGAGACTGCAGCAGCGTTACCACCCCCGTCACCAGTGGGTGTCACTGCAGGACAAGGAGCGTCCGGCGCCGGAGGGCGGCCGGGGCTGCGCGGGGGGTCGGGACCCCCGCACCGGGCTCTGCTGGCACGGCCGGGGCTGGNGGATTTCGGGGTCAGCGGGGCAGGGCTGTCGGCTACAAGCCCCGCGGAGCGGCGTCTCCTCCTGAGCCCCCCTGGTTTGACTTGGCCGTTGGGGTTTGGGCTTCTGGACTCTTTGGTGGCTCCGTGGGCCTGTCCCGAGCCAGGAGGTCGGCGGGGCCTCGGCCCCTTTCCAGCCACACGACACCCCGGAGATGTTTCCTTCCCTGTGCACCCCCAGGGCCCCAGTTACTGCAGGGGGACAGAGATGCTGTGGCTGGACCGAGAGCTGAACAGGGCAGCGGGGCAGACCCGGGCTTCCCACTCACACTGCTCCATTTTCAGCCAGCAGAGACCTGGTGCTCTTCCTCCCTGGGAAGGTGGGAAGGGTCTTCGGCCACAATCCACACAGCCAACCCCACTGCTCTCCTCCTGGCTACTTTAGGTGGGCTTTATTTAGAGGCCTGTACTGAAAAGCAGGACCTGGGTACCGGGGTTCCCTGCATGGAGCAGGTGGTTTCTTTCCTCCCTCAGCTCAGGTGTGGGCAGGGTGGAGTTTGCCACAGCTGCTTCCTTATATAAAGGGCAGGTTGAGGCACAAGCCCTCCCTGAGGAGGGAGGTGCTGGAGCAGCTGCTGTGGAGCCTGCCCTGTCCTGCAAGAGGTAGGAAAAGTAGTTTGCTTCGTGTGTGTGTGTGAAACAATGTGGTTTTGTGTTATGCAGGACTCTGCTCTTTTCAAAGTTTGGAGGAGGAGGTGTTGAGTTCTTTGTGTCCTTGGCTGCTGGGGGGTCAGTGTAGGAAGGCTGGGCTGGCCCCAGTGCTGGTGTGTGCTGGGCACATCTGTGCCCTCTGCAGTGTTACTGGCTCAGTCCTGAACTTGGGATACAGCTGGGAACATCTGGGACAGTAGGTCTCATTCCCATGGCCTGAGGTCCCATCCCATCCTGGGGTGAGCATACCTGAGCTCTCTGAGTGTCAGTGGGATGTCAAATATGTAAGCTGGAAGGTAACATTAGATTTAAATGTTACCCAGTATGATGTGAGATGTAGCAGTAGATGTGAGAAGTGAGTTATGTTGGAGTAACTGATCATTTCTCTACCAGTCCTGGAGCTGTGCAGCTACAGTAATCCTAGTTACTGCCAAGGGGTGTTTTCTCCAGGTGCCCTGTAAGGGTGTTGGTACCTGCCTGAGCCTCTGCTGTCACCTGTTGGTGACTAGGCTGGAGTTTGGGTGCTGTGAGGTTGAGTTGGTATTGGTGGAGTTTGTTTAGCAGCTGCTTGGGGAGGCTCAGCCCTGAGGGACATCAGGTGCCAGCAGCTCTCTGAGGGTAAGCGTGGAAGTGGCTGGGCCATCTCTGAGCGAGGGTGTCATGCTGTGGTGAGGCCTCTGTCCAGCAGGTGTTTGGGTGCTTTTACACAGGTGAGGGCTGTGCTGGGCAGCTTACCTGGTGGTGAAGTGAGGGACTGGTGTGCTGTGAGGTGTTAGAGACATGGTATCAACTGAGATGTGGTTGCTTTTAACATATTTGTCCATAACAGTGAAGGAGGCTGCCCTGCTTTCCCTCTGGAGCTGTACTGGTGTCAATGCTGCCCTGTTACTGGTGTAAGTGTTGTTACCTTGAGCACAACGAGAACTGTGCAGCAATGAACAGGCTGAGACAGAACCATCCCTCATGTTTTTGGTTTATTTGGCTATATCTGCATTAGCATAACTCTTTAACCCCAGAGAGAAAGCCTTTTGTCTGAGGGCTGTGGTGCCCAGCACAGGGCTGTGGTCCTCACTGCCTGGATGCTCTGGGGAAGGGGACTCTGTTTCAAAGGCACTTCTCAATGGGAGGCACTGAATGTCTTTTTATGAGCATCATGGTCTGGAAAAGTACTGAGATGAGGCCCAACCTACAAGGAAAGGAGCAGATAGATGGTTACAGAGAGCAACTGGCAAAGAAAATAGGCTGTAGCACAAACGGGGAAGAGATTGCAGGTGGTGCAAAGGGTTTTGTCTGTTTGGGAGATACTGCTCCAGCTGAAGTTCAACACTTGGCTCCTTTTTGAAAGGAGGATTAGTTTTCAGATTGACTTCAGGGGGTTCTTACTCTGATTTAGTAACAAGATCCTGTAGTCTCATTGCAGAATGTCTGTGTGACACTTCCAAATGCTGGTGTGCCTTAAGATGGACCTGGAATAAATGTCTGGCTTCCCCCAGCCCAGGACTGGTGTGCTTCACTGAGGGGCTAGGATGGGCCTGGGGCCATCAGGGGCTCATGGGTGGCCTGTCTGCATGCACAGGAGCATCCTCTTGACCTTTGAGGTGGGGAAGGAGTGAAAATTGCCAGTGACAAACACAGGGGATGTCACCTCGTGAAGGAAAGTTCCAGGGCCCTTTGGGGAGGGTGTGGGGGTGCACACTGCTGCAGCACCAGACTTCGATGTGCGAGTGGATCTGCCACGGGTTTTACCCTGTGCCTTGGATCTGCCTCGTGTGGATGTGCAGAGCTGCTTCCCCCACCCTGCTCAGGCTGGCTGGATGTCAGGTTTTGCATATGTAAAAATACACAGCAGTCTTGCCCTGGAAAGCTTGCAGTGATCTCATTAATCAAGACAAACAAAGCGTGTTTAGCTCTTCCCCTCTCCGGAGGGAAGGCGCTCAGGTACTCCCACATGCATCGATGTGCCTAACTTCAGATGAAGGTTTCTCGGTGGTTTTGCTCTCCCCTGAGCAGCAGTGACATAACCCCTCTCCAGGAGGGAACTGTGGGGATGGCAGGACCAAGGGGTGCTGCAGTCGTGGGGCAGCCCCGGGGAGCTGGCTACAATCCCCAGCTGGGCCAGCCCAACCTCCCCCAGGCCCAGGATCTTCTGCCTCTGAGCTGGGATTGTGAGGAACATCCCCAGCCTGCTTCTGCCTTCCCTGCCCACCAGTGCTGGGAGCTGGGCAGGGGGAAACTTCTGCCTGGGACTGGGTTGAAGCTGTGGGGGAGGGACCAGCAGTTTACTGGCTCCAGAGCCACAAAGGGCAGTCATTAAAATTAGCAGAGCCCTTGACAAAGTTGTGAGGGATGCCAGCTCCTGCCCTCGGCATGAGCAAGTGGGAAGCACCAGGTGTGGGACAGGGGACAAGTGCTGTCTTAAAAAATGAGAAACCTCTCATAACGAGGGACATCTGAGAGGTATGGATTAGTCCCAGGTCAGCAATTAGAGTCAAGGTAAGGGTGTCTTTGGGTCAAAGGTCTTATTATGACAGAGACTGGTGTTGAGAAGTCAGTGCTAGTGACGAATCCTCATCTCTCATTCTTCTAATTCATATTTTAAATGATGGACCCAAAGGTACTTCCTCCAGAGGCAGCTGATGATCTTAGTGTTATCCTGAGGTGGTTACAGCCTGTTTTGCCAGGGTTGTGTCTGAGTTGGGGATCTGGAGCTCAGGCTGTGGCAGGATGGGAATATTGTTTGTAGGCATGAGCTTGTGGTTTTCCCTCCAGGATGATGGAGCTGCAGTGGCTTTCAGTTGTTGGTTAGACACGGTGTTTTGCTGTTCATTGCATTTGTTATTGACAAAACCTGCAGGATTTTTCCAGCTGGGATGTTGTCCTACCAGTACTTACCTCAGAATTAGGGGGACAATAAAAAAGCTTGTCACTTCCAAACCTTCAATATGTGTTTGGGGGTTATTTTAATTTGTGCTTCTCAGTTGTGGTAATGGTTTAAATTGGAGGACTGTAAATGGTGCCTTATGAAACACCAGTGCAACCACAGGTATGTTGCAAAGTCTTTGTGGGAGGTTTGTATGTCACACGTGAGACACGGGGAGAGGAAGGTGCTGTTGGATGTTGGGCTTGATGACAGAGGTGGGTACTGGGCACTGTCAGCACCTTTGGGTAGTCAGTAAGGTTACTACTGGGGGGGTAGCTGGGGGGTGGGGGGGGCAAATGTGAGCTACCCTGGGAGGGGAGGAAGTTTTAATTGCTGTAGCTGGATGAAATAGCTTGAGAGGTGTTGAGAAGGAACCTGTGAAAAGGGCTGAAGCAAGTGACCAGCAGCACTGGGCTCTCCTGCCCTGGGAGGATCCACATGTGGGTGCAGGGAGCTGCAGCTGCAGCCACTCCCATCCCAGCACCCACCCCCTCAAAAGCAGCTTCCCAGCCTCACACGATCTTTCACTGTAACAACAAAGCTGCTCCTAGACTCAGCCTCTCCTCTCCATCATCCATTTGATCGGATCCTTTTAGCGGGTGACAAAACACTTTCTTGAGCTCTCTTTACAGGAAACCAATCTCTCTTCCTCTCTCTAACCCCCAATTTACAGCAGTCTAACAAAGCCTGGGCCTTTTAAGTCCTCTCCTGGTTTTGTTCTTTTTTTTCTTCCACAAACCAACAGTGCCATGTTTGTAGATTTTTTTTTTTTCCATGGTGGGGAGGAGGAGGGAATAAACCAGACAACATGGGAGAGGGGTCGGCTGTGCAGCCCGGTGCTCCCCGCGCATCCCTGTGCAGCCAGGAGCCAGGCGTGCGCGCGCACCGCGATGCAAATGATTCCCGCGAAGCCATCGCTTGTAAAGCTTGACAGAAAATAATGAGAAACACTAAATCTTTTATAAGGTCAACACTCAAGCAGCTGTCAAACAAGAAAAGAATTTAGCGAAAGATCCGCAAAAACTTCCATCGCCTCATTAAATCCAGCAGGGCCGGGGCCCGGCGTGGCGGGGAGGCACCGGGGCGCCTCCGTTTTGTGTCAGTAATTTGCGGCGGAGGAAGAGGGAAGACGAAACAGCCGACGCCGAAGGGGCCTTGGGGGAGGCTGGGGAATCGTTAGTGCGCCAGGAGCGGCCTCGGCTCCTAATTGGAAGCATTGGGCATTATCAACGGAGGATTTGCCTCGGCTCCCTGACAGCTCTCTAGGCCTGGAATGATAGCCCACTTGTCAGTGTAAAAGACCATTAAAAACAAACCATTTTGATTTAATTGGAGGCGGTGCGCTGGGGGCCCAGGTGAGGCGCTTCATCAGCCCGTGTTGGCTGCTGATGCCTTTTTCCCCCTGTATTGATGGCTTTTTTTTTTTCCCCTCCCCTCCCTTTCAAAAACTGTCTAGGAAAGAGAAAGAGGTGCTGAAAGATCCTTCACAGCCGAACCCGAGCGGCTTTCAATAGGGTTGTCAACAAATGCCGTGACAAGGCAGAGAGAGGAGGTGTGAGGAGGTGTTTCTAACACAGACGTTACCCTGCCCAAGAGGAGCCGGTGCCCCGAGCTGTGCTGGGTTATTAGGGTTACAAATACTGTGGCTTCTCCTGGCAGCAGTGTGCTTAACCAGTTTAATGAATGGGGTTGATCTTTCTCCCCACCTTTCTAATTCCAGGAATGTAGAGAAATGCAGGATGAGAGTCTGGGCTAATCAGTCCTTATCTGAAGCCCAGGAAGGCTTCAGAAAGTGTCTGGCAGTTTCTGACTGCTGTGTTTGGTGCCCCATGGTGATCAACTTGAAAATCACAGCTGCTGTTTGCTGGAATCCACTGGCCACTTGGTCTGGGCTATCCTGTGAGTAAAGGAGAATTAATGCACTGGAGCTGTAACCCAGCAAGTGCCCCCTGCCCCTTAGCAGATAACGGGTCAGACTGGAGCTGGCAGCTTTCTCACTGACCTGGTGTTTCTGAGATTTCAAGCCTGACCCTTCCTGTGCCCAGTGAGTTTTACGAAGCTGTTGGTCAGTAGCATCTGCAGAAGGCAGACTAGGTCTGTGAATAAACCCCAAGTCCATTTGAAAAGCAGGGCTTGGATTGGGGTGTGAAATGGCAGATAGCACCAAGAGCAACAGTAGGTGCTCACCTACTGTAACCCAACACACTGTGTGTGTCTGCTGTGGGCACCCCAGATTGGTCCCTTCTTGGGTGAGTAGCCCCATAACAGCGATGGGCACTGGTTTCCAGCAGTTGTTTGTGCTGCCTTTGGACCCCAGGGCTTGGATGGTGGTAGAGCCTGCCCTGGAGGAGGTCCAGGCTAGGAAGCTGTGCAGGGAGGGGTGGTGTTTTCTTGTGTTGGGAGATGTTGGAGGTTGATGAAAATGGCAGAGGAGTGGTGGGTTATGATGTGTCTGGGGGAGATGTGAGGAAGGGCTGAGCATGGTGGAGGGCAGCGTTAGGGTGTGTGCAAAGGGATACTGGGAAAGGCTGGACTGTGGGAATGCTTAGCTGTGACTTGAGCAATTGAAGCACTGGAAGCTTCAGCTGTTCAGTGCAACAAGGAAATGGTGGAATCTGCAGAACCCCCTGTAGTGATGGTGCCTGGGGCCCAGGGGCCCTGTGTAGTCCCAGCATGGCTGTGGGGCAGGAGGCATCTCTGCTGCATCCAGGGGAGATGTGCAGGGATCCTGCTCAGGGTGGCTGGGGATTCTTTTTTTTTTTCTTTTTGTGTTGTGCCTGTTGAAGGCTGGTTGGTAGTGAAGGACAGTGACATCACTGCTGGACCAATGCTTGTCACTTGGGCCACTGAACAGCCATCAGGTGACACTGACCCTTTTTTTGTCAGCCAAAATCCTAGCTGAAGGGAAGGTTTGATCTAGAACCATGGTGACAAAGCTCTTGAACTCGTTGCTCTATTCTTTAAGCACTACTTAGGCCCCAGGAGACCAGTTTTATGGCACTCCAAGTCCATGAGGTTTTGCTGCCCTCAAACCTGGCAGGGTAAAGGCCGGGTCTCAAAAGCCATCCCACCATGTGCTGTGAGCATCAGGCCCAGGTTGCTTCAGCAGAATCTGTGGCTTTTCTGACAAGGCAACAGTTGAGAGATTACATGAGCTGTGCTTGTCAGTTCAGCTCTTTAGACAAAAATAGAGGTAAGGCATTAAAAAAATATGTGGAACACTTTTGTGTGTATGTGCTAAACCTCAACTGTTAATTCTGATGAAGGATCAGGCTGTGAGCAGATATCGGATCCCTGGTGAGAATCAAATTCTGGAGCCCAGAATTTTGCTGCAAAGTTTATACAGTGGGGATTCCTCTAATTACTTTCAGTGGAAATTTACCTGACAGAGCCTTCCCAGGTAGCGCGAGGCGTTCGCGGGAGCCGCTCAGCCGCTGACAGAGCCTTTGATTTTGTGCCAGGCTGCAAATTAAGTCTTTTGCCAAGGTACCCGAACACTTGCTCGTCAATCGCTTGTTCGTATCGTGCACCGAGCGCAGCCCCTTTCATCTGCTCCGCAAGATGCTCATGGTGACAAAAGTGTTGTCCAAAGTTGCTGCATGTTCTTTCCTCCCTCTGTCTGGTCAAGTAAACAGACTGTTCTCCCTGGAAGGCCACCTGGAGGGCTGTGCAAGCTGGAGCTCTCTGCCAGCACAGGAAAACCCAGCGTGTGTCAGGGGCACACGGGGCTGTTTTGACACACGGGTGGATTCTGGCCCACATCACTGCTGTGTGAGGTGAATCCTTCTGGACTGAAGCCTATTGTGGAGTGGCCAGTGTAGACCTACTGATTTGGATTGTGGCTATGGGATGTTCAGACAGTCAGCTGGAGCCTCTCCCTGGGCTGGCCCAGGCAGGGCTCTGGGGATGCTGTGTCTTGGCAGCAAAGTGCCTTCCAGGGTTTGGCTGACACAGCAGATGACATTCTGCCTTGGCCAGCATGTGTGGCACAGGATGGGACACTGTCCATGAACATGGGGGGCAGGAGTACTTATGTCCATGGTGGGTGCCTGAGGTACAGTCCCTGCAGAATGTAGACTGACATCCACGAATGAATGAAGTCTTGGTACACGTTCCCAGTGAGTTGGCAAAACCTGAGCCCAGGAGTCCTGTCACTGTGGGCAGAGGCCACTTGTCTTGGGAGAGTGATTGAGGTAGAGGAGGGCAGTGGTAGCATCTTGCTGAGGTGAGTAAGGAGTTAACTTATGTTTGGTTTTTAAAAACAAATAATAAATACTTCAATTCAGCAACTTTCCCTAATGAACTGCCCGTCAGGACGTGACTGGCTCCCTTCGACCCGTTTGTCTTGGCAAGCGGGAGGTCCCAGGAGGCCACATGCCAGGTCTGTCCTCCAGAGCGAGACGTGGAGCAGGAGCCACTGCCCAGAGTGGGAGAGCCTGTAAATCACCCGGTTATCTTAATAGCCTGGGTCATTATTCTAAAGCAGTGGGGCTGAAACCTAAATCCAGATGAAAATATAGTCAATTTGTCCATACTTTACTGACTGAATGACTATGTAATGTCATGCAGCCCTGGCAGTGCAGGGAGCAAGCAGAGGCAATTAGTGGGTAGGGCAAAGTTCCTTTGTTCTGTTCTCTTCCTCTACAAGCTCTAGGATGGTGCTAGGACGTGGTCTTGTAGGGGCTGGATGGGAAGTCCAGCCTAAGAGCCAGTAATGACACCCATGCCCAGTTCCTGCAGCTCTCTAAGGGCTCAGGTTGGGAATAGAAAAATCCTCCTTGTTGATTATTATGGTTCTAAAGCAACAAAATCTCTTCCTGCTGCCCTATGCTTTGGGTTACAACCATCTTGGAGCTGGGTGCTCTCCATTCCTCGCCCCCAGCCCAGGCTGCAAGGCACGACTGCCAGATGACGGGTGTCATGAAGGATGAGTGGCTTGAGGGCACGTCACACCCTGGACCAGGGTAAAATAGCCCAAAGTGGGTCAGGGCAATGGAATCCCTGAATATTCTTGCTCAGTTTGGAATGGTTTCTGAGGTTACAAGCATCTTCTGTGATGGCAAGAGCAGGACAATGTCACTGCAGGCTGGCAGGAATTCTGCAGATGGGGTCTGTTAAGAAGCTTCCCCTAAAGTGGCATTTTTGGGGTTTTATTCCATACTGGTTCTCGTGTGGTAGGATGAAAGCATCAAAGCATGGATTGAAGGCAGTGTTTTTGGTGATCTGTCAGTACTAGTGGCTGACCATCCCATGCCACTGAGCCTTAAAAAGCCATAAAGTAGTTCTCCATCCCCAAGGGAGAGCCTGAGAAGTTTGAGGACAAAAAGTAAAGGAATTAGAGGTTCCCTCACCTCTTTGGAGCACTGCTGCTGTCTCTGTTGTAAAGGAGAGGTTGACAGGATGACTCCTGGAGTCCCTGGGTTTCCTTGAGGGGTAAGGCCAGTTTGTCCTTAGACTATTCCACCACCTATGCAGAACCCAGTGGAGATGGGTAGAGCACAGTTTGGAGGCTACCCAAGTGTCTTTGGGAAGCATCCCTGGATTGATACTCCTTTTAAGCCAGTAAATGTTTATGGATGTTCAAGAGAACTTGTTTTTCAATGACTGAAACCGTGCACTGAAGCTCAGCTGAGCCAGGGGTTCCCTGATGCAGGTTGCAGTGTTGGCTGTGCCTGTCAGATCTGCAGCTGGGGCAAGGCAAACCTTCCAGGCTAACTGGAGAGAAAGGACTAGTACAGAGAACCTGCAAAGGCTCTGGAATGAGCTGTCCCTCCTGCTGGATGCTGTTCCTGGGGAGGAGGGGAGGATGTGAGAGGAAGGAGAAAGAGAAGAAAATACTTGGGGGTTTGAGAGGGGTGGCTGGGGCAGGAACCTGACCACAGTTGTGGATGAGACAAAAGGGAGAGCATGAAGAAAAACACAGGCTGAAAAATGAATAGTGATGGAAAGGTCTGGGGTGAGAGGAGCTCTAAAGAGGAGCCTTGCCCCAGTATCTCGTGTGACTCACACAATCTGTTTAACAGCGATCGGTCATGTTCTCTCCCTGACACTAGCTGCAGCAGCAGCTCTGTGCTGACAGGCAGTGGGGATAAATGATTACTGACATATGCTAATTGCACAGTCTTAGACAGGATGTAAGAGGAATACATCAAGGTGGTGCAAAACACATTTCTTGGTTGAAAGTCTCCAACTTGTACAAGTAAATTAGCTCCAGGAAGTCACAAAGCTGCTTTGTTGTTTTAAGCTGCAGTTAAAAAATCAACAGCATGGCAAAAACCCCCAAACCCATCAGAACAAGGGCTGGGGCTGAGGGCTGGGGGCTCTTTGCAGTGGTAGCTCAGTGCCAGGTATGATTTTGGCCATGTGAACTCCCTGCAGGGTTTCAGGTCTTTCAGACTTTCTGGTGTCTCCTTTCCATTCCCCTTACCCAGCTCTTTTCCCTTCCTTCCTGAAATGCCCCCTAGCTCTTGACTTGAAGTTTCCTTGTCATTTACACCACAAACAAAGCTAACACAATTCAAACAAGTACCCCAGAGCATAGCAGGATGAGCAGGTGAATTCAGGGAGATGTTTAGATCCCATTGCTAGAACAAGAAATCTTCACCTCGGCTCTTATTTGGATCAATTAAAGGAAGTGTCAGGCACATCTGCAACCTGGCTGGACCCTTTGCTCAGTCTCAGGGTGAACATTGTCAATCAGACAGTTTAGAGAGGTGTCAAGAGTGCAGACTTTCTGGAAATCTCTAATTCTTGGGGTGAAAATGCTTCATGAGCTCTCTGGTGTGAATTAGTTATGCTGAGAGCTGATAAATGACAGGTTGCCAAAATGCAGGCTGGGCTGTTCTGCTCGTGGGGGGTAGTGGCAGGAACACCAGCAGAGAAGAGGTGCACCCCCAGTGCAGGGAGATATGAAAAGATGCTTCTCACCTGGTGAAGTTCATGACAGTGCAAGGAGGACGTTAGATAAGTCACCAAGCCCTTAATCAGGGCAGCTGCTGCCTCCTCCAGGGCTTACGGCTGCAGAAGCCGTCCTGGCTCCCAGTCCAAAGGTGCTGATGTAGGAGCACATCCAGCACTGGGGGTGCTCTAGGGTTGGGAGCTCCGAGGTCAGAGCCTCGTGTCTGCCTCTGTGTGCTAAGGGCACGTGAGCAAGGCTGGCAGGTGTCCCCGAGCTGGGACGGGCGCTCTGTACCTTCTGGAAGCGGGGCAGGTGCCGGGAGGGCTCCCCCTTTGCAGGCAGCGGGTGTTTCCACAGGAGTGTGGGGTGAGTTTCACACACTTTGTCTCTCTGTAACCAAAGGGAAACAAGAGTGGGCTGAGGCGACTGCACAGCTGCATACACCAGGTTGGGGTCACGCAGCGTGGTGACACTGATGGCTGAGGCTAACAGTCACTTTGGGCTGGTGATCACAAGAGCCTGGTCTAGGTAGAGGGTAGTGTCTGTTGATGATAACACTGATAACTAGAACATACTGGTGAGGAAGATGAGAGCAGCTGCCAGCTCTCACCCTTAACTAGGGCATCCCAGAGAGACAACGGCTGCCTGCAGGAAGCCCCGTGCTCTGAGCTGGAGCAATGGCTCATCCCAAGTGGGAAAGCCACTTCCACCACCTCCACAGCTTCCTGGCTGTCCAGCCCACGTGGTTCTCTTGAACTGCAGCATGCAGTGCCTGATGGTCCCAGCACAAACCAGTGCAGGTAGCTGGTGAGTGTTGTGGCCACTGCACGAAGCCCTGGGCAGCCTCTCTGCTCGGGGCTAGGATGTAGACTGGTGTGGCTTAGCTCAGTGACTGCTGGCTGCAGCCTTCAGGAGCTTGATGGAGGGAACTTAGTGATTAAAACCTTCAGTCACTAATAGATAAGGTTGGGATGCACTTTCCAACATTCTAGGCTTATGTATTCATAAAGTAGCTGCTAATTAAGAGCACTGTGTTCTTGTGCTTCAGCCATAAAGCATCGTTTGTGATGGCAGTAAGCCCATTGAAACTGGTCATTACCATATTAGCTCGACTGTTCTTTGAGCCATTAACTAATAAAACAGTCATTGGCTGCTTTTAAATGTTATTACACTATTGGTGTGTTTAACAGCACAGAGCTGTGCTCCAACAACCACTGTGGGTGCTGGCATCAACCACACCATGCTGGGATCAGGGTGGGTGATGGTCCCTCCGTCACTGGTTGGGTTCTGTTGCTCTGCCCACTGTCACAGGTAACCTGAGCAGGGCTGGTGCTGTCCAAAGGACAGTGTGCAGCGCTCCTGGCATGAGCAGGACACAGATCCCAAACGTGATTTGAAACCTAATTCTGTGTTACTGCAGGGCCTTTTGGTTTGGTGATGCAGAGGAGTGTTTGTACTGGACATGGGAGTTTAACTGGGCACCCAGTGCCTAGAGACACCCCTCTGCAGACGAGGCTGAACGGCAGCTAAAAGGTGCCTGCAGGACAGGTGCCAAAGCCGTGTCAAAGGCCTTGGCCAAAGCACCACTGCCCTGCAGAGCTTGCTAAACTCCTGCATTTATATCCAGCTACAGAAACACTTCAAACCCCCAAAGACACCTTCTCTTTTGTTTCCAGAGAACCTTCAGGCACACAGGTTGCAACTGGCACCTCTGGTGTCACCCACAGCATCACCCTGCAGGACATGCTCTGGTGGGGCAGGGCTCATCTTGGCTGGGAAGCAGCTGATCTTTGCCTTCACCAGCCCTCCCGAGTCAGGGAGTCCCTTCACATGGTGGGGTGGGACACTGGGGGGCTATGCCCCATAGCAGTGCCGTGCACAGCAAGGCAGTAACTGCTGGAGTACTGTCACCTTTTTCTTTTCCAGCTGCTGGGCTGCTGTCCGTGCTCTCTGCTGCTCCATCCACAGCTCCTTGTATCTGTGTTGGAGGAGGTCAAAAAAGGGAGTACAGGGCCTGGCAAACATTGAAAAAAAACCACAAACATTATATTCTCCAGGGTTAACACCTCTCTCTATCTTCCTGTGCTGACAGCCACCTCTGCCCTGGAAAATGAGATTGGTGAGAACATGACTAAACCCTCACACTGGAAAAGGTTTTTCTTCCTCGAGAGACTTAACCCCACACTGTTGTACATCAACACACCACAGCCTGTGTGTGGGCACAACGTGCATCTCCATACGTAGGGCCTGTACCACCACTGCTGTTCGTGCCCTGGTGTGCTGGAAGGACCATGGAGCACCACAAACTGTAGCTCAACCTTGGGACCTGTGACAGCTGCAGGAGAGTGTTTCCCAGCTGGTGCCCAATAGTGGGGAATGAAACAGTGTCTGCAGTGTCCAGCAGCAGAGCTGGGCTTCACGGTGCCACCCTGGGGCTCAGAGGGGCAGCTCTGGCTCTGACTGGCTGAAGTCAGACCTGCTGGGTCTCCTCTACACCGAAACGCCCATGGCTAGAAAGAGCTGGAAAATTTTCCATGGCCTAGGAAGAACTACTGGGTGCAAAGTGTGTCTTGCTGAAATAGCATCACTTTTGCTAATAAAATATCAACACTGTGTAATACCCAGAAGCTGAAAACAGACTGTGAGATGGATGTGGTGAGAGGAGTAAGTGCTGCCCTAAGCAATCCGAGTAGGGGTCAAAATGGGCTCGATGTGGATGGGCAGGTGTCTGCAGCAGGAAGCAGCTGAAATGCTGATCCCAGCTCCAGTACCTCGGCTGCACAGTCCAGATGTGTCTGCAGCTGGAAACGGGATGCCAGGGAGCATCCTGACCAGGAGGGGCAGCAGCAGAGAGGAGCAGCACATGACCATGGTTCTAGGAAAACAGTAAAAATAAGGCAGCTGCTTGTTGGCCAGTGTCCCCTCTGGGTGCTCAGACCAGCTTGTGGCTGAGCCTCGCTCCTTGCAAGCGAGGATACTTCAGCCTCGTCCGCCAGCGTGGCGGCAGAGCCGGCAGCAGGGTTCTGGCCTCGAGGACAGCTCTCCCTTACTGCCATGGCTGTGCTGCTGCTCTCTTCCCCAAGAAACAAACCCTTGAAGATGATGAAGGACCTTGGTCTTAATTTTTTTTTTTTTGGTCCTTGCACACCTTGGTGGAGAGGGACGTTCTCCATCTCAGTACCAACCTATACTGGTGTGGAGACATCAGCCCCAGCTCCCACCTCTAGCCCACAGTGCTTCCCCTGCCTGTCCAGACCACAAGCCAGAAACTGGGGACTTGGGTGAACTGTTGGGCTGCTTCTGGGCTAGGAAGTGGTTTTCTGTGGAGAGAGCCTATGTGCTGTGGAGTGAGCTGGTGCTCCAAGGCTTTTGGCAGGAGTGGGTGTAAAATCAGTCACAGACAGCGTTTAGCAGTCTGGAGATTCTTTGACTATCATGGAGGGCACCAGCAGTGTGTATGCAAATAGTAACTCTTCTGTTTCTTGTTCCTTCACCCCTGTGGTGACTTTTATTACTTAATTATTGCACACCACATGCTTCAAAACAGCCTAATCTATGGTCGTGTTTTCTAATGATAGTAGATGTGCGATCCAGCAATATACATCCCAAGGGGGCATTCGTATCAGAGGAGACATCCCTCTGCAGACCTCCTGTTCCATAGATCACATGCTGCAGGGCACAAATCAGCTGTGCTGCTCCAGACTGATATCCAGAGACATTTGGTGCCAAAGAGGACACCGACATTTACCCTTTGCTGTCTGCACCTCTGCCCGCTCCTTCCATTCCGGTCTGGCATTTCACGCTGGTCAGAGCTGGGAAAGTGTTTACAGAGATAAAGGATGTGGCAAACCCGTGGCTGAGTGTCCTATGGCCTGGGTGGGACTCCAGTCTCATAGCAGGGGTGTAAATCGTGGTGGTCCTGGCACAGTCGTGTGGTGATTCTGCACGTGTATCCTGGGCCTGTCCCTTTGCTCTCCAAGTCAGGAGCTGTCCTGGTGTGCAGGAGTAGTGGGGAGGGACGCAGGAAAACACGGAGCCTTTGTGCATAGTGTTTGGTTATTGATTTTTGTGGTAGCTGAATGTGTTTTCCCATCTCTATGGAGGTGACTTTTACCATCTCCAGTGGACCAGCCGGTTGGTGACTGATTAGTCCACAGCTGGCTTGTAAGTAAATGCTTGAAAAGACACATTTGGGTTGATGCTCTTCAGAGATCCTTTCCTGCCGTGTGATTAATCACATTTAAGTCCTGATCCAGCAAAGTATAGAACCATGCCTGGAATAACACCCCCGTGAGCAGCCTCTCTGAAGCTGGTGGGACTGGCTGTGTGCTGAGTTACACCCCTGGGGTCTGTGGGGCTGTGGGGCTTCGTCTGGCTTTTCCTGCCTCCTTTGGGAGGAACACTGAGAAAGGGGGAAGCACAGGGGGGGTCAGGAGTGCATTTACCAAGGCTACCAGAGAAACTCCAGCGAGGTGGCTGCTGCTCTGTAGGTCAAACGCTGATCCCCTTGGAGGGGATGGGGGCTTTTGGCCCCGATATCGGTGCCGCTGGGCTGTGACAGTGTTTCTCACTTGCAGTGGCCTTGGGAAAACCTCCTCTCACCTTAGTGTGATTTAAGGACAGGGTGACAACAGAACACAGGTCTGTGTTCTACTGTCACCCTGCCCAGATGTCACTCCTGAGCCGGGAGGATTCTGCTGTTATCTGTGGCTGCTGTGGGGAGAGCGGGAGAAACATCTGCTGAAAGTGCTTATTGCAGATGAAAATCCATCTCGTTCTGAGTAACTCAGATCTCCTTGTTTTGGCACAAGTGCCCTGCCACACAGAGAGGAAAGGGAAAGAAGTTCTGATAGGATGTAACAAATAATTTATAATTGTGAAAAAAAAATTAATCAGCTGCTTCCTTTTATAGTCAAAGAGTTGGAGCTGCTTCTAATGTTGACGTTTTCTAAATATTTTAAATTTATCTGCACATTTTTCAAAACTATTATTCCTGAAATGGTTCCTGTCTCTTTAATAGGCTCACTCTAATTTATTTTCAAGAGTCAGGGTACAGACCTATTTTCAACTGAAGTGACAAGCGCCTGCTAACTTGGTTATACAATGTGGTATGCCAGTCTGCCAGAAATCTCCTGGAAAAGAAGCTGCAGCCTCCTAATGGGCTATTTTACTGTGAAAACAATGTTAAAAAGTATAATAAAGTATTAACAATATTAAAATAAAACAGTGTAGGCCTTAAATGAGCTACAAACTAGTTAAATCTATTCTATTCGATATGAGCCTTCAGTGCTTTGCAGCTGATACCTCAGAGCTGGGATTTATCTAAAATGAAGGCACCAGGGACATGCAAGAGAAATGGTAATTATAATTTGCAAACATTAGGCTGACACTTTTTTGTGTATGTGTGTATAAACTCTGACAGCTGTGATTTGTGCCCTGCCAAATAGTGCTCCAAAGAGCTGGGTAGGGTTCCCTTTCTGGCAGGCCATCCTCAGAGCAGCAGCTCATTAAAACTTTGGAGAAGAAGTTGCCAAAAACAGGAAGGCGTCAGAACCATCTGAGGGACTTTTGGTACACGCTTGTTGAAAGGTGTTTGAGAAGAGAGCCTTGGGTCTGACAAACTGGAATTTTAGTACGCCTCCCCGTTCACAGTGGGGCAAAATAATTGGTCATCAGTGACTACTAATTTGGTTTAGTAGCCAGAGGCGTTTTTTTTCTTCCCAGAAAATCAATGACAGTGCCGAGGTCTGTTCAACGTGATTCAGCTCAAGATGGGTCCTCATTTACCTCTTGATGCTTCTTCCACTGGAGACAGCTATTTTGTTAAAATGAAATTAAAATCTATCTAGAATACCCGGCTCGGGGAGTGGCACCCGTCAATGCCACGCTGCTCTTGAGGTTTCAAGGTTGTCAGGCTCCCCTCCAACTTATTTTTCAAAGGTTTATATTATCAGCTGGAAAGAAAGGTTCTATGCAAAGGGTTTTTGCTCAGGAGGGGTGGGGGCTATAGCAGTTAAAAGGTGCAGTCAACTTGATTGCTAAGTTGTGTTGTAAGAGGGTAAGAACCTGACTCCTGATTGCCTGTTTCTTGTATAATTTAAAAGCAGAGGGACTTGTAAATATTTCAGTACAAGCTTCAGCCCCTGGATTTTCTGGGTAGCTCTCCAGCCAGTGCAGGTGTCTCCTGCAGCACTCATCCTGCTGCGCTCCTGGATGGGCTGCGGCAGGGAGTGGAGCGAGGGAGGACAGGACCTGTGGGCACTGGCTCCCTGGCAGCCCTGCAGCCCTTTGGGCTGTGCCCAAAACACTGCCCTGGTTCCAGAGGCAGCAGGATCTGGCCCTGCACAGGTGCTTATGGAACAGGTAAACAAGACAATTGAATCCTCTTGTGGTTGGGATATTAAAACCGTGTTGCTACACCACAAGTGGAACTTTAACTGTTTCCTGCAATGATGTTCCAGGAGCTTTTGTGGGCCTAAGGTTTTGCTGGTGTCCTTCCACCTGAGATGATCCACTCTTGCAGCACAGTCAGATCTGTCTTTGTGCCTCCAGTCTGCTGGGAGCACAGACACTGTATTTGTGTGCTTCATGTGTCCCGTGGTAGCAGTGCCCACAAAAAGGTTTTTCCCATGGCTTGAGTCTGGGTCACCTGAACCAGCTCCCACCAGCTCAAAGTGGTTTCTCATTGGGAACCCCTTTGGTCTCCAGCACTGCTGGAGCATGGGGTGCTGTGGCTGTCACAGATCATCTTCACCAGATGCTGGGGTCTGCGGTCCTGCTCGGGGCACAGGCCGCTGCCCCGGCCCCTCCGCCCTGGAAGGGGGGTGACAGCGCAGGAGCGCTCCGGTTGCAGCTCCCCTGTGCTGCCTCCCTCCAGTTAGGGCCGGGCTGGAGCTGGCAATCCATCTGCCCTTAATTTGTCTCTGTGTAGCCCAGCAGGAATCTGGGGCGTGATTACAGCTCTGGCCCTTGTGCAAGAGCCAGCGTGGCCCCGGCATCCCCCTGCAAACTGCCTGGCTCTGCCTTGCCTTAATTGTTCCCCTTTGGCCATCGGACCTGTCTCTTCTAACAAGGGCAGGGAGGAGGGCTGAGGTAATTGAAGCACTTAGCCACACTCCCAAGCATTGCCTCCTGCAGCTAATTAGGAAAGAGGGCCGCTGGGCTCTTCGTTATTTCTTTTAATTGTTTGTGGGTTTTGCATAACAGTGAATGGCAGAAGAGGGATGTGCAGCTACTGGTGAATTCTTGACTTTGAAATCAGTACAAAAGGTCACTTACAATTTGTTAACGCTTTCAGGAGAGTGAATTCAATTAGCGGGCTCGGAGGTCCCGCACACACGGTGTGGGTAAGGAGAGGGAGGGATGGCAGAACAAGCAGGGCATCAGTGTAAAGGCTCTTCATTTTCCTAAGGAGCTCGTGGGCTGTGTGGTGAAGTTATAGGCCCCTTACAGCTTTATGGTCCTCTAAACAGGTCCTGGCAATAAACCCACGGAGAGGCCTGAAAGATCATTTTTAAATGATCTCCACTTGTCCTCACTTTTCATTAAACACTGAAGAAAATAACAAGAGAAAAATTGGTAGAAAACACTCTGGGACCAATTTTTTTTTTTTTTTCAGTCTTTGGGCTGGAGAACTCGGCGTTGACATAGTGGGTCTCTCACCCGCGTGGCAGCTGCAGGATCTGTGCCGTTGAAGCACTGATTAGCCTGAAACTCTGAAGCTCCTTTACAATCCTTGTAATTTGGATGAGGAAATAACAATATAAATTATTTCACTGTGGGCAGCCAATGAGGCAGTGGCTCCTAAGTGTCAGAGGATCTGTTATTTTGCTCAGAGGGCTCGTATGTGCAGAACAGTAAAAAGAATAAAATCCATTGTAAACATGCACTTTAAAAGATTTATCAGATGCTCATAGCTGTACTTAGGAGTACACATGGCTACAAGAGCACCAATTTGCTTTACTGTTCCCTCCCAGGCCCAGAGCGAGATGTATACTGGTAACAGTCCTAAATGTGCACATGGAAACTGGGTCTTGCAGTGAAGGCAGGAGCCGGCTCTCACCCGTTAAACACGTGGCTGCACAAGCTGGGACTTGTGAATTAGCATGGATTTCTTTTTTTTTTTTTTTTTGGGCTGAGGAAGCCCTTTAGCTGACTTAATTGAAGATGATTTAGATTTGCCTGCAAGACATTTGGATACAAACTGGGAATATGCTGTTACCCTCCGAGACACTCGGGTCGGATGGGGCTACGGGGCAGAGCTGGGGGTCCCGATCCAGGCTGGGAGCGAACAGCGCTCGGGCTGCAGCCATCAGCAAGTGCAAAACTTCCCAAGGAGTGACAAGAAAAAAGAAACAAACCAAGAAACCCCCCACGACACCGAGCAAAGCAAATGAAAGAGCAAGGTCTTCCCCTTGACCTCGGTTCCAGGCTGGAATCTCCGGCTGGGTGGGAACATCCCCTCGCATGAAAGGCGGAGGCACCGATGAGGGCTGGAGAGCTTTGCTTTCACACACAAGAGAAGGATTCTGCCGTTATTTTCCCTACCCCAAGGTTTTCATTGCACAGGGTGCCAAAGCAGGAGCTTGCAGGGGAAATGTCCAAAATTGTGGAATTTGTGGCCAGAAGTGTTTGTAGGTGGTAAAAGTTTTGGTAGAAAATGTTTCAGGCAGCTGCAGTCAGTGGAGAGAAGCCCACAGACAACAGCCAGCCTGTGGGAGAGTGAATTATTTTCCTACTCAGCATAATCCCATCAGCAATACCTCCTCTAAATCTCTGTTCTTTGGAGCTTTTTCCCAGCTCTCTGGCTGATGGGCAGGACCCGAACCTGACACCACACCATGACTTGGCTGTTTAGCTTCTCTTAGAGCAAGAGCCTGAAGTAGTCAAACAGTTACAACTGTAGTAAATAATTTCACTGAAGGAGAACCAGTATCTTCAGGTGTGCTTGGGGCTTTTCTGGAGGGGGTGACAGGTATTTGCCCAACCAGATGCTGCTGCTGCCTGGGCACAAGGCAGCTTGGTCCAGGCAGATGTGGCTGGGAGCTGATGTACACACAGAGACGTACCCAGCCTGGAACGTCTCCAGTGGAAGAAAAGGATTCTTGAAATAGAACATCTTATCTCAGCACTGAGAGAGGTGGCAGAGACACAAAGTGCCTTTTGCTGTGGAGCTGGACAGGACATGCAATTACCTGAACTGAGGGGCATCCTGTACTCTTGGTTGCATTTCTCTGGTGCCTTCAGCCTGGCAGTGTCACAGACACTGGGATGTTTCTATAAGTTCTGTGAGTGCTCAGAATTTTTTCTCTAAAACTTTTGCTCCAATCTTTTGGATTTTTATGACTTTACAATCTATTTGTTTTGCTTCCAGTGATCATGGATTGCATGTGGGCTGGCTGTAATATTAATCTCTCTTGTCTGTCAGCTTTTCCTGGTGAATTCTTTCCAAGTACAGCCTCTGCTCTGCAGTGCTTTCTTTGACATATCTTTGCATCTGGCTTAAAGCTAGATTAGCTTTATTTTTCTCCAGGGCCATCTATTAATGCCCAGAAATGTTATTTAAGTGTCTCAAAAATGAAGCTACCGGTGCACTCTGCACCAAAGAGATGCTGGAAATATCTAAGCACTTTCTGGGTAGATTTCTAAATTTTGCTAGACATTGTGGACACCTTTGGAGGGGAAAAGCCACCTATAAAGCAGAAGTGTGAGCACTGAAAACTCCCTCTTTGGAACATGAAAGCTAAGGACAGATCCACCAGCTAAGCCAGGGAAGGCAGAGATAGCCAAGGCATCAGCTGAGCTGCTGAAGGCCAGTAAGACAATTGTCAGCAGAGCATCAGAGAATCCCAAACGATACAAACAGAAGAGGTTCTGGATAACTGATGCCCTTGGCCAACTGTAGCAACGTGAAGATGAGAGATTGTGGTGATGAAATGTTTCAGAGGTGAATTTGCAGGAACATGGTGATGGCAGCTGCTGAAGGGTTAAGACCAGTTTTAGAGAATGGTGGGTGAAATGGTAGGAGGAGGTGAAGCTGGAAGGAAATAGGATGTAAAATTCAGGGAATGGATGGTTGAAGTGAAGGCAGACAGTGGGAGGACCCGGCAGGAGATGTGGGGATGACAGAGTGCCAGGGAAATCCTGCCAGCACACCCAAGGTCAGCCCAACCTACAGGCCAACTGCCAAGTGGATGGCAGCGTGCTAGAGGCAGGGTTATGGCCATGCAGGGTTTGGAGGAGGTACAGGTGTGGGATGGCACAGAATGGCACACCGGTGTGGTCCTGGTGTCTGGGAAGGTGTTCTGGGATGTGGCACACAGAAGAAGGAAGCTGCACTACTCAGAGGCAAATGGAAGTGCTTCTCTCAAGGCAGCCCTGGCAGTATGGGATGGTGTGGTCATGCTGGGACACAGTGTGCTGCTAGCTCCTGGGCAGCAAACTTGTGCTTGGGCTGCCACCCACGTGCTGTGGCCTCAAACTCCCCGTGCCACCTTGTGCAAATCGATCTGATCTAAACTGTAGCTACAGGCAGTACCGTACCTTTGTGCTTACTTCTAGTTCCAGAAATGATCATTTCCTTTCTGTTAAATTCAGTGCACGCTGAACTTCAGTCAGAACAAGGTGATTATGAGTATAAATGTTGGTCTGGACATCTGCTGGAGCTTCCAAATGCATCTTGAATACCAAGCTATACTGACACCAGCAAAGATCATGCAGATCTTCGCAGACCCTTTGTGTCTTTAGATCTCAGTGCCAGTAAAACCCATCCCACTCAGCACCCTGCATCCTCCCTCTGGTGAAACAAGGCTGTTGCACAAAGTATAAGAGTTGAATACACTTGCTAGTAGCTGTGGAGTTATTTTAAATGAGAAGACCTAGGACTTGTGTCCAGGAGGACCGTGACCCTAGTCTGCACCTGTTTGACAGGTGTGTAGTCACACACAGCCACATGGGCAGGATGGGTTTGGCTCCTGGAGGGGAGGTGCTGCTGGTGATGGGCACTCTCCTTGGCAGAGAACTTGGAGACATGTTTGTGGTGGGGCTGAGAGCTGGGACAGGTGAAGCTGAGTGCATGCTGTGATGGGGGTGTCACCTGTGCTCAGGGCATGAGGTCCCTCACAGACTGTGGCTGGTGCAAGGCAGCTCGTGTAGAGATCAGAACCCAGTGTGAACTGGGGAGCCTGACTGGAGGATGCCCCATGGGGGAGGCTGGGACCCTACCACATCCTCGTTACTGCTGACCTTGGCACGAGCACTGCCTACTGATGGATCAGCTACAGAGCTGGACAAGGCCCTGGGGAGCCGCTGGATTATCTATTATCGTCCCATCAGCGTCTCCCCTGACCCTCCCAGCTCCGAGTGCCACAGGCATCAGGGAAGGAATAAATCTCTGTCTAATACTGAGGGAGAGAAGGGAGCAAGAGCAGAAAAAAGGAGAGATGAAAAATGTTCTTTTTATGACTCTCACAACAAAGGTGGCCACATGATTCGTAGCAAACCCTTCTCTGGGAAAAGGGAGGGAGAGAAGAGGGGGAATCAGCAAAAAAGCAGAGCTGCCTCTCTCCCCTGGAAGGTGTCCGTGGGGAATCCACGGTGGGGTATGGGTGACCTTTGAAGGTAAATATCCCAGGAAAGGGAGGATGCCTCAAAGCTTCAGGAAGCTGAGACTCCATGTCTGAGGCTGCCTGGTGAGACGCTCCCTGCAGCACACTGAGCCGAAGGCGGAGGCGGGAGCGATCCGCTGCGCTGGGGCAGCAGCAGGGCCAGGCCGTGATTAATCAGCACTAATGGCAACCACAGCATTTGTGCTGCTTCTTCTGGGGATGATCTGGGAGACCTTGGGATGAGCCTGGGAGAGCCCTGACCTCTGTGTCTTTAGGAGACAGAAGCTTCAGCAGCTCAGCCCAGGGCTGGAGAAGACCCTGCTAGGGCTGGAGGAGCCCTCTGCACTGTACTCGCTGACAGCTGCAAGGCCACTAGAACCTTCCAGTGACAGCTGCTGACTTGTCTGGGCCATATAATGCCTGGTCCTGAGGCTGTGTGCTGGCACCCGCTGCAAGAGGGCTGTGGGCACCCACCCGCTTGTGTCGGCACTCTGGCAGCATCCAGAGCAGGGTGGTTGCAGCCACTGCCAGAGCGATGGGAAGGCAACTGCCTGTTCCTGCTGGCTGTGCTGTAATCTCCAAAGGCAAACTGAGTGCTGGAGTCGTGGAAGGTGACCATGTGCCACCACGTCTGCCCCCAGTCAAATGTACCTTTGTTGCAGGTGCCTTCCCGGTCAGCAGCACTAAGAGCACAGGAGTCCAAAACTGGTCACAACTTGTGTCCTTGGACAACCAAGTGAGTCTGAGCAGGGCAGGTCCTGTGGAACCTGGTCAGTGACTGGGGGCAGGCTGGGGAGCTGGTCAAAGTGGGCATCTTTAACTTGCCAGTCATGGAAAAGTGTTAAATTCCTGCTTTTACTGAAATGGCTGTAACAACTGCTCAGTAACCCCAGTAATTTGATTTTGTCTGTAACGTGCTTCTAAAGTAAAGAGATAAATACAATCAGTCGGCATAAAAGGTAGCTATTAAGGGGCAGGCAAGTTGTACAATAATAACTTTAAATTAAAAGCCCTTTTCCCACTCTTTCTGCTGTTGTGGGGTCTGCAGATTTTCCTTAAAACTTTTGAAACGTGCCCAGGCTTCTCACAGGCAGCCATTTAACCTCCGTTTATGAAGAAATAAAGTAAAATTGATGTTGATTTTTGCCTACATTGGGGGATACTTTTGCAACATAAAAGCCCTTTTGCCTGCAATTTGCAGAGCAGCCCTGTCACATCAGTGAGGGCTGATACTGATAAAGATAAAGCTTTATAGCAGGGCATTTGCAGCTAACAGCAAGCTAATGCTACATTTTCATTTTGATGCAATTAATGTTAATGTCTGCTACGAAAATTGTCATTAAATACCATTTTAAAATCCATTCAATTTGCATATGCAAAGCCCATTTACTATCATGTAAAATACACAGTGCCATTCATCATGTCTCTTCTCTTGAATTTGTAGCTGTTATTTTTCTGGCAGTGATTATTATCCAGCTCTTAAAATGAAACCTAATGTCTGGTCCAGACCTGCACAGAGCAAGAAACCCCCCAGTGCTCCAGCAGCAGGGCTGCTTTGGAGCCCCCCTCGGAGGCTTTGAGCACTTGCCCCTGTTGGACTTGCTCTGGCTCTCACGGACCGTGGTGCCCTCCAGCCTCCCTTGTGCTCCCACGGAGGATGGGTGGTAGAAGGATCTAGAAGTCAGTTGAAGCAAGGTGCTGATGTTCTCCCTACCCCCCAGACTCCCTGTTGCACAATTTTCCATGAGAAACCAGTACATCTGGGAGCTGGTATGTGATGGGCTGTTAAATGGGTTGCTCCTGAATGCTGTACCTGTTTGGACCTCGGCGAGGCTCCCGTGTGCTGGGTGCTTCAGAAAAAGCTTTTGGAAGATGCTGCAATGCAAAACACTTAACTGGGGGAGAAGGCTTGAACTCCCTGCTGCATTGCAAGGGATGGATGGATGGATGGATGGATGGATGGATGGATGGATGGATGGATGGATGGATGGGCTCAGACACCTCTACAGAGGGCTTGCTGGGGGAAGCAGGGGGTACTAGTGTCCCTCCAGGGAGCCTGAGAGAGAACCCTAGAACTTCTTTGCCTCTATTCTGCTGTACTACCAGTTTCTGCCCAATGCAGGGAGTTGAACTAAGAAGTGAGAGAGTGGGAAAAACTTGAACTAAACCAGAGTATTTCAACCAGTACAAACAAGTAGAAACTTTGTTCCTCTGATTTTCTGACCTTGGTGCCATGGTTCTGACTCACAACTTTTTGTGTTCCTTTAACTGGAGTAGTGGTGTTGAGCGCATTTTGAAGAGGTTCCCAGCCCCTAGTGCTGGAATGAGAAGGGGATGTGTTGTGGCATGTAGATGGGATTTAAGCAGTTGATTACTGATACACAGATGTAATCAGATGTGAAGTGATGCTGTGGCTCAGTTGCAGCCTGCTCGGGGTCAGGACACTTGGGCACTCTGCTAGCTGTGATTTGAGGAGATGCAGATGTCAGGGTAGGAAGGGATAATTTCATTCTGAAGGTCAGGCCCCAAACCTTCCCCCTTACCGTGCTGTGATGCCAAAAGTCATGTCTGCAGGTATTTTAGGAGCACATCTCTTGGTGTGACTGTGTTCATGGTCTTTGCACCGAATGTCCTTGGCCCTGTAGTACAAGTTGAAGTCCCGGGCTGTGCTATATCCAGCCCTCAGAGCACCACGGTTCATGGCGATGAAGTCTCGGGGCATCTTCTGAGCTGAAGCAGTCCTGGGCTGTGCTGTGTTCCAGTGGCCTATTGCTGGGGGAGGAAGGAAACACGAGAGGCAGAGAGAAGGTATCAGGTATCTGAGTAACTCCTGTTTGGGAAGGCAGGCTGAAGTCTACACCACACACACGGGCTTTGGTGGTGTGTGTGCACTTTGTCATGGTTTCACTGTGAGTGAACTTCATATCCTCTCCCTCTGCATGTCAAATCGACAGCTCCCATCTGAACTGGGTGTCCCCTTCACCCTGGCTTGCTCAGCAAGTCTGACTTTCCAGGGGAACTGTCCCTGAGAGCACAAAGTAGGAGGTCTCTCAAGTTTTGAAGTGGCCATTTGTGTCACCCTTTGCAGGCCCAATCTGGGTGGTATTAATGAAGGTGTTGGGAGTTACCTCCAGCTTGGTGAGAGGTACTGAAGGGCACTGGGGAGGAGAGGGGACTCCTTGCTGTAGCATTAGGACTTTGTTGCAGCCTGAGTTTCAGCAAGGTTGTCATACCTTCAGGGACTCCTCCGTCTGTCCTCTGCGTGTACCGCCCGTATGAAAAATCAAAGCTTGGCAGCGTGTTGCAGTTTCTCTGGGGCTTCCCCACTTCTGCCTGTGGAAGAGTGAAGTTAAAGTGTGAAGACCTGTCCTGATAATTTTATTTTCAGGGGCTTTAACTTGTAATGGAATGTGTCCATGAGTAACAGGAATGGCCCTGGCTTTGCTTGGCAGGGTCTTGAATCCCACTGTCTGCACACAGTGTGCCTGTGAAAGGAGAGCTCTGCCGTGAGGCTTCACCAGAGCTGATGCCTGAGGGGTGCTGGATCTCACAGGTTTTTACCCAAGTTACAAAGTGACCGACTCCTCCTGGAAATAGGATCCTGGCTCAGCATATAGGGACTCAAAGTCTCCTTGTTCAGTTAACTTTTCCCCTAGCAGGGATACACAGCCATGGTGCTGCTGAGGAAACTCTGCAGCTAGTCCTAACTGCCCTGTGAATTGTTTAACTGCCAAGATTGCACCCTCCTAGAAAGCTGTCACAGAGCTCCCCCAGCACAGCCATGTCACCAGTCCTGCCTGGGAACAATCAAGACACCAGGCGTGTTGCAGGGGGAGCGTAAGGGGGACGGAGGGGGAGCAGAGCCTGGGGTCTATAGACAGAAAAGAAGGAAATTGGAGCTCAATAACCTCACTTCTGTTTAGATTTGAAATGAACTGTTCCCCAGTCCATGCGTGTCCCAGGCTGGTGGTGTCTGTGGGATTAACTGACCTCCCCTCACCCCTTTGTCTCTGCCCTCCCATCTCCATGGTGAAGTCACTGCGGGGCGTGTGTGTCTTGAAACCTTATTGCTGCTTGAAAGGGAGGTGGTGGCGGAGGGAAGGGGTGAGAGCCGGGGTCTGTGTGCTCCTGCTGGGAGGAGCTGCAGCAGGGTCAGGCAAGGAGTTCCCTGGAGCACTAGGGCATGGTGTGTGTGCCTTGGGATGGGTGATTTTCCATGGAAGGGTGTGTTGGGAGAATGGAAGTGCTGAAATCCTCCTGGGTGAATCAGTGAACATGGGAATGGCTGTTGTTTCACTCCAGAGTGAGTGCTCTGGATCAGGAGATGCTGAATCAACACAGCCCTTTCTGCAGGGACCAAGTGAAGCTGAAACTCAACTACCTCCATCTTGCCACCGTGGCAGGTTGAAGCAGTCAATAAGGGATGCTGCTGTTCGTGTAGGAACATCCCCCAGCCCCAAGCTAATGTTCTGCTCCCAGCCAGCACCCTGCAAACCCTGTCCAGGGTCTCAGAGCAGCCGCAGCCTCCTGCATGCTGCCAGCCTGGTGGCTCCTTTCTCATGTGTTGCTGAAGACCACCCACCAAGTGTGCACAGTGCTGCCAAGCAGCTTGAGCTCTTCTGCATCACCCTCAACTTGGGCAAAGCTCTTGCTGAGACAATTCTGCCTGGAGTGTGAGGGCTGGTGACCCCTGTCCAAAACAGGCACCTTTCCAGAGAGCTCTGTATGGAGCTCTCTAAAATTTTCTTGTAATCCCTCAAACTCTTTTGCTTGGAGTTTCTCAGCTCCTGTGTCTGTACAGAGCTACACAAACCCTGAGAAGCCCCCAGTGGCTGTGGCACAGGGCTCCTCACCAGTGTGTCCTGAGATCGTGCCCTCTTGCTTGGCAACCTGTGTTGTGACAAGAAGCCTGGCAGGCTGGGTGGCAGCTCTGCCAGTTGTGGTCATGGGGCTACGGGCCTGTGCAGTGGGGCACTCAGTAAATCCTGACCAGCTTCCCGGACTGGGAGGGAAGGGCTTCATCTTGGTCCTGTTAAATCCATGCACTTGTGATGCTGTAGAGCAGGTGTGGTACTCCCATGACTCTCAGGAGCACAAGTTCCAGATCCTTTAAACACCATCAGGCTGCTTATCCTGTGCAGAGCGACAGGTCCTTTGGTGCAAATGGACCTTTCTGGAAGCAGTCGACTCCGCTACCTGCTATGACCTGTGCATGACCTGGTATTCCCCCAGCTGCCTCCTGTGAACCTGCAGCAGGGGAAGGTGCTGTCCCTTCCAGGTGTGTCCAGCACCGAGCAGGATGGGAGTGAGTGGGCTTTTAGTGCTGCCACAACCGAAATATCCCCCGGCAGCACTAAGCCATATGTGTGCTGTGTGTGAGCTCTTGCAAAGCGTCTAAACCACTGCCAGGGATGATGAAGAAGCTTTTGGTGCTGATCTTTTTCTCCTGTGTTTACAGGTATTTGTACACTGGTTATTTTTAGAGTAGTCATCACTAACAGACAAGGGGAATGGTGCATTGTTCCTCAGATGCATATGAAGAGGTGTTTTCAGGGATCGTGTTCTGATGCTGGATCAGCTGTGTGAGGTCAGCAATCTGCTCATGATGGCAAAGGAGTGGGAGTAAATTGCTCAGAAACTGCAGGAGGGGAGAGGTGTTTGTAACCTGTGGCAAAGCTGCTTCCAGCCCTCTGAAAGCAGAACTGCAGAGTGACAGGGTTTAGATTCCCTTCCACAGAGAGCCTGCGGTTAACGCAGTCGGGTGTTTACTCCATCACAAAATGAGTACACACTGCTTCTGATGGGGTGGCCTCTTACAGCCACTTAGCACTGATTGAATAAAGCTGAAGGTGCTGGCTAATTAAAATATATCTGGTCCAATATGTTGAACATGGAGGTATCCTGTGCCTGAAGAGAATCAATGAACCTGGGAGGACACTGGTTGCCTGCCAACATCTTACACCCACGAAAGCAAGGAAGGAGGTGGTAGGAATGAATCTTGCTGAGTGTAATCCAAGATTACAGCCTTTCTCTTCCATAAATCACCAAAATGCTGTTGCAACCTCATGGGTTTCATTGGCTCGTCCTGGGGCGCTGTAGCTGTGCTGTGAAGCGGTGGGGACAGCGTGCTGGCATTGGGGCACAGGATCCCTTTCTCTTCCCTGGCTCCAGCGTCGTTTCCTGTGCTCAGGTTTAGCCTGTCACAAAGCTGCTTGGCTGGAATACAGATCTGTCTGACAGCTGTGCCCATCAGCAGACAACTTCATTAAACCTCATTAAGATGTCATTTCTCTGCCTTATTTCCCACCTCTTGGCTCTAATTAAAACCGTCTCTCTCCGCATCCCAGGCGGTCCTAATTTTCTCTGGGTACCTTCTGTAAGTTTACTCCCTTTACGACCTCAGTGAGGAAAATCCAGCATCTTAAATACTGTTTATCCAGCCCATTTGGAAAAGACAACTCCAGGCTTTTTCCTGAAACATTCCCATAGCATCCTGCAGGGATCATTGTATCCTCCTGGCACTGCAAGAGACCTGTGCTGGGCTTTGTTTGTGCTCTCAAACCATCTTTAAGGACTCTAAGGCGTCCTCTCTCCTTGGGCGTGACACTTCCCATGGTTGAGCCAAGTGTGTCTGAGTTGGGTTTGGAGCCAGCTCAGACTAGCTGCAGCGGTGGGGCTGTTTGATCAGTGGGGACACCCTGGTTGGGTGAAGAGTGAGCAGTGTGGGGTTCATCTGGGTCCCTGGCTGTTGCCAGGTAGTTTCCAAACTGTACAGTCCTGGGTTTGAGTCCTGGGTTTTTACTGAAGTGCCTGAAGGTGATGGGACATGTTCACCCCCAAGGAAGGGGGAGGTTGGGATATGGATGTCTCTAAGAGGTGGGTGTGTTGCAAAGGTGTGTGGTAGTACAAAACCTTCAGGGTTCTGGGTTCTGTCACAAGGATACTTGTGTTTAACCCCCCGGTGTTCCTGGCCCATCCACACTCACTGATTGGCTTTCTAAAGACAACTAAGGCTGCGAGAGCAGATGTCACAGAGGGATGGGACATGGGCTTTTACTCCTTGCATCTGGGACAGCCCTTTGCTGGGAGGGGAAACTGGGCAAAGCCCCGAGCCCTCCCTGGGCTGGGCCAGGGCTGCCGTCCCCTCCTCGAGGGCTCCGCTCCGGGCTCCTGCGAGCCCCACACCGCTGCGTTTCCAGCAGCCAGGCCCTGCTTCCATCCCTACCTCCTGTTCCCCGTTTCACTACACCCCCTCGTACAGTAGAGCCCCGTCACGCTGCCATTACTCCTCCTAGTGCAGATTTACGGCGGTTGCGGTGACAAGGCCCAGCGTCGTTCCCTCCTTCCCCCGCGACAGCTTGAAATCAAGCCCCTCATTTGCATTTACATGATCTTGCTGTGCAGCTTATGAGATCGGGAGATTTATTTGCTACTTAGCTTGATGTTTGATTACACTCTAAGAAGGCAGTGAGCTACAAAGTGCAGGGATACATCAGAACTGAGCTGCTGAAAGCCTCTGGGGGACAGTATCTCAACATCAGGTTTAGGGAGATGAGAGGGAATGTTCAGTTTTGAAACAGGCAAATTTGATTGGGAATTTTTTTTTTAAAGGTGGAGGGGGGAAAAAGCCCCCTCGTTTTCCAGCTCACAAAAATTGTTAGAGGAAGCAAGTGTTGTTTAAGACCACACCTGAATGTCTGGATTTGTTAGTATGGAAGAAATCGTAGCAGGGCTGGTGGCTGCCAGGCTGCTGCAAACTGCTGGTAACTTCCACTCCCCGAAGATTATTATTAATGAAGTTGGCAGGTACCTTCAAAGCTTTTCATAAACATTAAAGGTCACAGGCAAAGGAAGTTTTCCTCTATGAAGGACCACAAAAATCTGGCCCTGATTTATTAAGCTTCAAAGCACACGACCAAGCATTAATCCTGCTGTAGTAGTGGGGAAACTGAGGCAGAGAACCACTGTGCCCATGCAGGTCAGCAAAGGGAATGGAGTTTGGGTGGGGGAGAGAACTCTACTGCTCCTGGTACTCTGCTGTGTCCAGAGTGGAGACCACACTGTTATAGTGTCTCACAGTGGTGTGAGCCCTCCAGAGAAGTGGTGATGGGTGGGCAAACAGGGGCGGTAGCTCGGGATCTCGCGGAGTTTAACTCCTCTCGTTACTCCAGGCGGGACAGAGACCCCGCTACCTCTGAGCGTGTCCCCGGCCCGGGGCACCATGGCTTTGTCAGCAAACAGCCTCGAGCATCAGGTCTAAACTTGAAAGACTTTTCCCTTCTGTAAACTGCCCTTTGCCCAGCACCGGGACACTGGTGGGATGTGGCCCTTCCCTTGCTGGGTTAGACACTGGCAGCACGACTGGGCTGCCGATGCCAATTCCAGCCCAGGGTTGTACCTGCCGACCCCAGCACCGGCCAGTCCCTTCCCAGCACCTCAGCCAGGGTGGGGCTGTCATGCCAACAACGGAGGCCACACACAGGTCCCCAGCACAGGACCTGTGGCGATGGAAAGCCACCCGCTATGGGTGCAGCAGCTCTGCGCGTGAACTGTTTGTACTCAGCTTTTAGTCTTGGAAATTGCCGTGAGATATGCTATTACAATTAATCATTAAAGACTTAAGAAAGAGTATATCCCATTACATAAAAGACTCCAGCGATGATCTTTAGCTAACTTGTAAAACGGGCAGACTTGATGTGACTGAGTAATTTCCCTCTCGTCTGCAGCACATCAGGAATGCAAGTCATACCTGGGGCCTGCCGCGGCCGCCGCGAGACCAGCCTGTAATTACCAAAACAGAAAAAAAGAACAGCGTGTTCTAATGAATGACAAGCCACTAGGTGGAAATCTAATTTGGTCTAATTAAGCAGCCTTTGTGAGGATTTGTCTTTAGATGAAAAGAGGGAGCCAAAGAGATCTAAATGCAAATGAACTCTATCATTTTGGTTTTAAAGGGCCAGACAGATATCAAAGTATTTGCGTGCACAATACTTTCATTTGTCTTCATGGGCGTATTCACCTTCCAGCTCTCCACTGAAAAACTTTCTTTGCCCCAAATTTCTGGGACCCTGAGTACCAGTCACCCTTCATTAAGTTAGAAGACAATGTGCTGTTAGATGGGCAGTTTCCACAGTAGGGTGCCACAACTTAAAACTGCCTTTCTGTGTAACAGGGCTGCTGCTTTCTGCTGTTTGGAAATGGGTTTTGGGGAAGGGAGAAAAGGATTCTCTCTGCTAGAGTCACATCCCAAGTCTGCTGCTTTCCATGTGTGGCACCACATAACTCTTGGGTCTTTGGGGGCACCTCCTGGACTGCGAGCTCCTCCTCACCGCCTCCGTGTCAGTAGGAATTACTCCAGCGGTGATAAATCACCGTCACCGTGCCCAGTTGTGCAGTTTCTGCTGACTCTGCTGATGGTCTCATGGCTGGGAGCAGCCAGTGCAGGTACAGCCCCAAAGGCTGGGACTCACAGAGATGTTTGACTGTAATTGAGATGGAAATGTGGAAAACGATCTTTTCCTGCTCTATTAAATCTGCTTCTGCCTTGAAGATAAATCTGTGTCTGTGTAAGGTTTCGTGCTAGTGTTGAAGGTCAAGGAAGCGTTTCCACAGTGGGTGTCACAGCTTGTGAAGTTGACACCAGCCCCTGCCTGTGTGCCAGCCCTCGAGCAGCAGCACAGTCTGCAGTCCTGACAAGGCCACTGGCAGGACGGGTCCTTCAGACTAAACGAAGATGGATGCAAATTCTGGGTACTGCTAGGCCTGGGTCATACCTGTACCTGAACCTTCTTGAGCTACAGCCATCATGCACCCCTAAGGGGTGGAATGAGCCTGGGAGAGATTTGAGGATGTGAAGGACAGTGGCAGAGAGGTTTGGTGCTGTGTGGGGTGGCCCTGCAGAAGCTGAATTGAGAGACATCCCTGCATCCTTGCTCTTCCTATAGGTAGCATCAGGGGGAAATGGAGGTGTGTATGGGCAGATCAAGTTGGGAAAATCCATGGATGAGTTCTGTCTTCAGTGCAGCAGCAGCTTTTGGGAGGATGTGGGTGGAATAGTGTGCAACACCTTGGCAAAAAAAAATATTTTACCATCTTTGCATTTGGCTGCAGCGAGATGTGAGGCCTCCAGAGACCAGCTGGGAAGGGTGTAGTGGGGTTGTCATGTCCCAGAGACCCACAGCCTCAGGGGTGCCTGTTGTGTTGCAAACCCTGGACTCAAATTCTCAGGGATGCTTTTGCTCAGTGTTCTGCTGGGAGAGTAGGATGTGGGTTATTTCAGGGCTGAGAGAACATTCCCTGATGTTAGAGATGGGACAACGTCTGGGTTATCTGTTTGTGGGTTTTGTTTTAAGTTTCCACCCCCTTCCAGCAGCTGTGGTCTTTTCTCTGTGTTTTATTCTTGGGGAGGTTCATAAAATGGATATTCCTAACTGCTACCTCACAAATGAGCCCCTTCTCTTCCCAGGGTCAGATGTTGCCCCAGATTAGGTCCAGCACAACTCAACTTCGTGGAGCTGCTGTTGACCCAGTGTAACTGGCTCCTTCAACTCACTTTTAATTTCCTCCTGAATTTCTTTGGGTGCTACAGAACGTGCTGGGCTAAACGCTGCCAGCACAGCATCCATGTAACCCAAGTGACAGCAAAGTTGGATGCAAATGAGGTACTGGCTGTGGGCCTTTTGAGTGGACTATAGCCACGCTCCCCAGTGAGACCCTCTGATTCCTCAGGCCAGATTCAACCCCTGGCTGTGGATGAAACACTGGTGCCTTGGGAGCTACCTGTTATTTCACACCAGAATTTACCACAATACACTTGTGGTTCTTCCTAGAATAAAATAGTCAAATATTTTAGACTAACAGACAACTTGCCAAACTCAGGCAAACTTCTGGTTGAGGAATATCTCAGCTTTCACTTAAAGGGAAGCTCTAATCTCTGATTGCAGAGGCAAGAACTTGCCAACTTCAGTTACCTCATGTACAGAATAATCTCTGTTTTCATTAGAGAATAGATAAAAGTTTTTGCTGTTAAAAAAGGATGCTGTTTCTTTAATGTAATAAAACCTCAGCAGGACAGAACGTCTTTACTAGACTATCCCCCTCTATTCCCACAAGAAATCAAATATAATCCTATTTAAGAAGCTTTAAATAATTTTGAGCTTTCATATTGACTTATTAAAATGCAGCTTAAAAAACGCCTTCCTTGCAATCCCTTTACAAGGGTCAGGGATATAAAATTTGAAGAAATATGATTAGTAGATCAGTTGGAAAGATCTATGCGGCAGCTTCCCACTGCATTGTTTAAAACACCCTGTTAGAAGAACAGGTGATTCTGTAAAAGGTGGCACCATGTTCCTGAAGGAATGTAATCCCAGGGTCTCCAGCCCCATCTCCTGCCTTCAGCACCCAAAACATCTGCTAGGATTTCCCTAGGCCTGAAGAGCCCTTGCAGTTGGGACAGAGGGTGGGTTTCCATCTCCTCGTGTTCCAGCACAGTAGAGGTTTACTGGGAGCACAGAGGTCAGCAGTGCTTGTGGTGGTTGCTTGCTGAGTGCAGAAATCAAAGCGATGCTAATAGAGATACAAAGGTGCCACGGAGAACAGAGCTGTGGTTTATGGTCCAGGTTGCCCCTGAGAGTCTTTCTTCTACTGCCTGGAACCTTTGCTGGTTGAAGAGCTCCTGCCACCTTTGAGGTGTTGGTTGGAGTGGGATGAGCCCCTTTTTCACTTTCTAAATGTATGTGTGTTGGAATAGAAAAATATAGGATGAAACAGGGATCCTGCTGTGCTGATTTGAACTCTCCACAAGGTGAACTGTATTTTACCCAAGCAATGGCTACAGGTTCCATCAGTGACCCCTGAGGGGTCCAGGCAGAAATCTCCTTCAACAGACCGGCCCAGTTGCCTGTGTTCAGTCCTGTCAGAAGAACTGGGATTGGAACCAAGAGCATTTTAGGGTATGTTGCTGGAAACTGCAGCTGGAAGGTGCTAAGCAGAGAAATTTGAGTCAGCTACAGGTTATCCTGAGCTTCTGCTCAGCGGTTCTCCTGGGATTAGCAGGATTGTGTGGATGTAAATGATGAGACAATTTGACCCCCGCTCTTGAAGTATGTTAAATACAATGAAGATCCCAATTGTGCTGTCAGTTAGACAGAACTCCCATTAAGCACAGAGGGTCTTGTGCTAATGTGAACTATCTGCCCAAATCATTTGCTCTGTCCTACAGCAAAATGTATTCAACATGCTGAAATTTAACTGCAAAACCTGGTGAGCAAAATCACACCCTGCCCGTTACACTTACAGCCAGTTACTGTGAAATCCTAATGTGTCAGACTTTCTCTGGCAAATAAGGTAACTAATAATTTTACTCCTGCCTAAGGCTGGACTTTGGTCAAGGCTGTCAAGGCTCCTATGATTTTCATGTGTTTTTGAAAAAATATCCATGATTCTGACACGTCAGGACTTCTGTGTGTGAGCAAGCAGGGAGCTGTAACAGCTGAACCTCCCCAAGAGACGCAGTGCTCGACCTTGGGCGCTCTGTGAGGAGAACACCAAAGGGTCCTGAGCTCACAAATGCCTCTTTCCTCAGCTCCCAAGAAGTCAATGGCAGTCAAGTGTGATTGACTGCTGGCAGGATCTTGCCCAAAGTTTCCTCCTGTGGCAGAAAAAGCAGCAGTGACACTAAAGGCAAGGCCAGCAAGTGCTGGAGGGAGCCTGAGCCCCCTGAGGAGTTGTCGTGACGTTTTTGCCCTGCCCTACTTTCCTAATTTTCTACATTTATGACAAACAATTGTGAAACTGGGCTGAAATATTGCTGGGAAGTTGCCACCAATGGTTAAAAACTATCGTTGCCTATGGGTTGATCTTGTTAATGGTGCTGAAAACATGGCAAAAGTTATCTGGCTTACAAATTAATGCTTGTTATCTTTGCCAGGTGTATACAGATTTCTGAAGTTCCCCATAATCCTACATCTGACTTCCTCACTGCTTTCCCCACAAATTTTCTTGGTACAATTTCAACTCTGCACTGTTCTGCTGTTTGTCCTTCCAGCCCTGTATTTCTTTGTGGGCTGGAGTGTAAGGGGTCAGGTGCTGCTCAGGTGAGGTACGTGAGGAGCCCGGTTGCGTTCCAAGGGGCTGCCTTGTGAGGCAAGCAAGAGCTGGCTCAAAACCAGTCACTCTGTAACTGCGTCACATTTGCTAAATCGGATGGTTTTCACGCTTAACAATTCTCTGTGTTCCCCTCGTGCTCAGCTGGTACAGAAGGCTCCTGCTCTGCTGGAGTTCTGGCCCATATTTTCCCTGCTGCAGTCCAAATTTGGTTGCTAAAAGGTAAAGCAGGAAAAAAAAAATATCCCCATCTCATCACATCTTTCCCAACCCCTGTTCAGCTGCTGTGGTATTTTCCTTCATTATGCTGCTGCCTCAGACTGTAAACCTCTCTAATTTCCTACATCGCAGCTATTTATTTAAATGCTAACTCGCATTATGAAGTGATAATCCACAAGCGCAGGAGATAATTTATGAAGCATTTAAATTAAGAGGAGCAGCTAATTGGGAGCATGTGTCTTATAAGCCTTGCTAACACCAGAAAACTACGAATTAGGGAGAAAATGGAAGATATTTTTATCTTGCTTTTTTCTTTTGTAATGCACTGAGCTAAAATATTACCATACATCACAGAAACACGCTGCTCACAGGAGTCTCCTTTGTGTGGCTGGGCTAACACCCAGCGCTCTCGGCACTACGGATTCCTCATTATAACACCAAAATAATCTCTGCTCTCAGAGAAGGTGGAACCAGGAGGAGTTTTCTGTCTCCAAATAAAGTGGAATAAATTTTCCAGGAAAGGTGGGTCCCCTTCTCAGTTACAAGCACTAATTTAAACGAGCGGAGACTCTCTTGCTATACGGGGGTGTTGAGGTGCGTTTAGTTTAGGGCTGTGCTGTGTGTTCTATAGGGTTGTGTTGAGATGAGAACGAGCGTTAACGGCCGCGGATCGGGGTGGGGGGGGGAAGCGATGTGCTGCGGCCACAGTGCTGCAGGGAATGCACTCATTCCCCATGCTCTGTTCAGATTCTGGCACCAAAGCCACGGCACCTTGTGGTGGTGTTTCCCCAAAGGCTAATACAGACCTGAGTCCGGATAGCTCTGTGCAATCCCTGGGATACAGCCCGGTGACAGGCGCGGCTCAGTGCTGCTGGGACGGGCTGGTGGACAAAGGAGGGTCTGGCCAAGACAGCACCGCTGGGAAAGGTGCTGACCAACCCCAGCCTGAAGCTCACAGTCATGCATCGGGTCCCCTGGGTTTGCTCCTGGAGACTGTTGCCTCAATGGGGAGGGTGGGACTGGGTGTCATCGGGAAGCAGCTGCTTTTCCCCATAAGCCTAAAGCGCCTTTTGGTTGCTTTTCTTGGATGTTGGCTCAGAGGAAACAGCTGGGATGTTTCCTGAAGGAGCCAAGATTTTGCTGTGCTCCCTAAAGAGCATCTCAGGCTCATAAATAGCATCTCAGACTGCGTTATCACAGTGCAGAGGGAACGCCGGGATACGGAGCGTGAAGCTGGCAGTAAGGACCACCTTAACACGCAGCCCCTCAGCCTTCGGCTGCCACTTCAGAGTAGTCTCCTTCAGTCGTGCAAGACCTTTAGTTAGGATCCTCCTTCACTAGGCAACCAGTTCTTGTGGGTCCCTTGTGTGGTTACTCGAGACAGATTCGCTGTTAGAGTAAAATATGGTGTGCAGACCCTGCTTCAGAGGGTGCTTGGGAGCCTCGGCGAGGTCCTTGCGTGGAGGATGCTCTGGAACCGTGTGTGTGAATTCAAGCCCTACACCTGACTGCATATGTGTGCACTGCATGTCTGGAAAACTCCTTGCTTTAATCTTTGCATTCCTGGTTCTGCCTTTACAAATCTCCCTTTACACATTCCCTGTCAAAAGCAGTCAGCAAACAGGCTCTGGCATTATTGGAGTTGCTGCTCGATTCGAAGGAAACCATAAATCTGAAACTTCAATCATATCTTTATGATCATTCAGCAAACAGAGATGGAGGATTTATTCAACATGGGATAGCAAAGGGGAAACTGCAGGGGGTTATTGCAGGAGATATTGGTTTAGCTAAGGTAGAACTGCTCCCTCGGGCCTCTCTACAGCGGAGCCAATGAACAATGGCACCAATGACAATAACAAGGCAATTATGGGGAAGAGGGTGAGGAGGGGTAATGCTTTGTTAAAGATAGAGGTAAGATTCCAGCATGGTGTCTCTTTTGTGTGCTTTTGAAACTGAAGGATGGTGTGTCTGCCTGGGGTGGTCTTATTAGAAGCTGGTGATCCTAAAAACACGGCAAGTGCTTAGAAGAGCCTGTAGCTTGTGTGTGATTGTGCTGCTCTTAGAAGGTTATGAAGATTTCCTCTCTAATTAAGTAGAGCTGCCAATAGGTGTCCCTAATCCATGCTGCACCCCAGGGCAGAAGATAAATACCTAAACCTCTGCTGATAGAGGGCTGTGTCTCTGGCTGTAGCTGATGTTGGAGTTCTGGCATTTAGGATGAACACTTGTTACCAGGAGGGGGCTCGGGGGACCTCCCCTCGCTGGGGGGACGCTCAGACCTTCCCCCCAGGCTGGCCACAGTGTCGTGCCACAATCACAGCAGTCCTTCCACACTCACTTAGCCTGGAGAGGCTGAGATTGCTCGGTGACTTGGTGCCCAGCCTGGCACTGCTCCCAAATTCTAGATTACTTTGTAATAGCTGTTAGCCAACTTTCAAAGCCCTGCCTAGAAAACAAAGCCCAACCCTTTGGTCTCAAACAGGAACAGATTTCTGAACACCACAAGCAGGTGTACGACCTCGCTCTGGTGGGGGTCTAACCGTGGCAGTGCTGGAGGGGGAACACTCCTGCGGCACACCCCAACTCGGGTGCGGTGATGCCAGCGTCAGCCGTGCCCACGGGCTCCCAGCAACAAACTTTCCTGAGTGGAAAACAGGAACACAAAAACCTGGGCACAGGGATGGGATCGCTCACGGATGAGCCGTGTCCTGCTACTGCTGCCAGGAGATGTGACCTGCATGAAATCTGCATCTTCTCAGGCGCGTTAGAGACGGATGCCTCCTTTTAAAAACATGCCATCAGGCAAACGCAGGAGCTAAGTGATCCATCCCCACCTCTCCTGCCTCCCCTCCCCTTCCTGGAGCAATTTTTCCTCCTCCCCTTTCCCTTGCGAGCCCCTGAGCAGTTTGTTTTTGCCTGCAGAAGGAAGCTTGAAATATTGCAGAGGGGGTCCGGGCAGCGCTCCCCGCGGCCCTGCCCCCGATGGCGCGAATGCAGACATAAAATAACCCAGCGCCATCAGTAACCTGTCGCCGCAGCCCACCACGAGGTGAGAGCTGCCTCCCTGCCGTGGCTGTTAGCTGCAATGTATTTCTCCCTGCACTAAGCACCGTCTTTCCCAGGGCTGCATTACAGTGATTTATAAACCCCATTTCTGGGGAAAACTAATAGATCAAAGTGAGGAGAAGGAAAAGGAGACATCAGCAGCTGGAAGAAGATATTGAAGCATGAAACAAAAAACAGGAATGAAAAAGTAGTTTGTGGCACTAGTGAGTTGTTCTGTGCTGTGCTTCTATTATTGAAAAATAATAGGGGGGATCTGTATTTTAATCCATTTTTTAAGAGACGTTCAAGTAATCGGAAAAGCTCTTCCTAGAGCCAGTTTGCTTTTGTGTCTTTGTGCATCTCTTACAGAACCAAACACTGATATTGCTGTTTCGTCCTTCCTGGTCTATTCCCATGTCATTCCCAGACTTTCCACGCTTTAAGCAGCATCTAGATTTTGAACAGGGTAGCAGGAAGCATCACATGGTGGATGGATGCTCAGCTGGACCTAAGCCTGGGATGTGCTTGTTCCTGAGCTGAGACCCGGGTCTTACAAAGGGTTATCACAGGTTGAGACAGGGTGGCTGTCGAGGTGCTTTGCCTTTGTTCCCGCTGCCTCTCCTGCACAGCGGGGATGAACGGATGAGATTCATCATGTAATTCTTGGTGTCAGTCAACTTACATCCCAACTGAACTGAGCCAGGAGGACAGACCAACGCTCATCTCTTAGTTTTGCAGTGATTAATGCATTAATGTTTGTAAGAGCTTTGGAGATAAGAAACTAATTGGGCTTTTGCATGTGTTTTGCTTGTCTGGTTCAGCCACCAGACATCCCTGACTTCAAACACAGGCAGTGGTGGAGAATTATTTTGAAAAAAATATAATCCTTGTGCAGCACTTCATACATTGAGGGCTGCACAAACCTCCTGTCTACAGTTTCCTCATACAGTGGGTCTGTAAGTGCACATTATACACAACATGAAATGCATCAACTAGGACAAACAGCAGATTGGGGGGAAAGAGACATGTGTGGCAAAACATCGGGGGCTTTTCTAAGAGAGCGTGAGAGGCACGAGACAGAAGCCGGTGAATTATCCCTTGGCACGTTACAAACCCATCTGAGGTTTACAGGTTTTCATTCAAAGTCTTTTCTCTCTGTTCCTGTTGTATTGCTCAAATTTTCACTCTCCCTGGCAATTTTCCGTTGCCAGTTAATGCTGCAGCGTTGTGTTAACTTCAGGCTGGCTGGTTTACCTCGGCTCCTGGTTTCTGTTGCATCCTTTGGTAAAACTGTTCCTGGGGGAATGCAGGTGCAGGGATATATTCATGGACATGTATAATTGATACTTCCTGGAGATAACACGGTGAGGAAGCACATGTTGAACGTGCTCCTGTGCCTGCTCTGCACGAGGAACGTCTGTGTGTGTCTGCACACGGGGAGCGTGGGCAATGAACCTGCGTGTTTTCCCTTCGGTGACGTGTAAAAACACGGCCTGGAGAAGACACATCTGGGATGGCATTCAGGAGCAAACAGCCATGTGTGGTCTGCTCTTGGGCACCTTCCGTGACTCCCAGTGAGTGAGCTCAATATTGCCATTTGCAAGATCAACACCTGCCCTTTCAGTCAGTCTGAGGTGACCAGGAGCTGAGCCTGACTTTTGGCTCAGGGCTCTGACCAGTAGGAGCTGATTCAGTGAAAATGCCACTTGTCCTTTATCTTTTTTTTTTTCTCATGGCCTGTGAGTCGCAGTCTAACACCCTCCTCAAACCTGCTTTGAGCCAGAGAGGTCGTTTTGCTGAGATGCTCATTCCCTTCCTCAACCCAAGCGAATGCAGCTACACGGAGCCATGAATCTGGTGGTGTCGTGGCTGGTACCTGGCACGGTGACACACCAGGCAGCTGCAGAGCCCTGTTATTGTCACTGCCTGGATCCTGCTTTCTGCTGACCAGACCCGAACACAGCAGCCTCTTCCACGGAGCGTGTGCTGGTAGCTGTCAACTGCAGTCCCATTACAACAGGCAGGAAAAGCTGCCCGTGTCCTAATAGCTGTTGTAGCCCTCCTAAAACTACGACAACATCTTTCTTCTGACTCCCCATGGCCCAGCCAGTCTTTACTCTTCTTCAGTTCCCTGTCTGCAGACAGAATTCGTGGGATGAAAGACAGCTAGGAAGGCAGGGAGAGCTGCATGTGGACTAAGAGCTGCCGGAGGAATATGAGAGGAGAATTTTTGCCCTATAAGTTTTAATAAGGTGGTGGGTTAAGAGAAATGCAGCTAGGGAGAAAAATGGGGAAAGCTCTCTCTCCAAATGGGCACTGCTTCAGTTTGTAAAAGCACCAGGGATTCCCCATGTGGCTTAATTTATTATTTTCCCACTCGTTAAATGCCAGAACAATAAAGCAAAATCTATTGTTAGCTTTAAAATGCAGGTGATTTGCATATGGCTGATAGTCTACCACTGCCTTCATTTAAACTCAGTAAGCCGAGGTACCTTTAAAAATTATGACTTGTTTTACATTTAATATACTGAACTATGTTAACATAATATTAAGGGGCTGACTTCACAGCTTAATTGCTGATCACGTAGGAGGCTGCTTTAGCAGAACCATTAGTCTGGAGTGCTGCAGGGTCCGACGTGAGGGGCTGGGAGAGCAGCCTGCACAAAGGGGCTGCAAGCCGCTCCTTCCCTGCCCTGGTGCTCCCCCTAAGAGCACCCTGGAAGCCCAGAGTGGATTTTTGACTCCACTCTTGGTTTACTCCCCCGTGTTGGCGAGTATTTGGTGTCCTGTGGCAGAGCAGTGCCTGTGCAGTACAAGCCAGAGATAACTGTACTGAGCGATGTTAGAAGATCAGGTGGGTTTTTTCCCCGTTCAGCAAGGTTTAGCAGAGGGGGAGGAGTGCACCATTTCCTGGAGGAGCTGAATGTACTTCCCAGCCCAGGGTCTCCAAGGCTGCTGCAAAGAGATTGTGAAATTCCAGTCTTGTTATGGTTTCATCATTTTCTTCCTTCCTTCGACCCTTCCTCATGTCAGGCTGAATGCAAAGAGGGCAGGTAGCGGGAATAGGAACCAGGTCCACAATTAAATCTGCTTGATTTCAGGGATACTGTGACAATACTTTGGTCAATATGGTTGGCCAAGACTGCAAGCAGGAGCTTGGGAAGGGTGAATTGCAACGGTTTCCTTTACACCTTGGAATTTTTGGCATCCTGAACCCCTGGGTAAGCAACCAACGTCAGGGCATCACCCTGACCCTGGGAGGGAGCTTCTGCAAGGGCTGACTTGTACCTGATCCTCAGACCCTTCAGCAGCAACGTGGCACAGGGGACCTCCCTGCCTGTCCACTGTGTCAAAAATATAATTAAAGTCCAAATACTGCCCCAAGACATGTCCAAAATAAGAGGCACTCATAGGCTTTTCAGGAGCGGAGGAGGTATCCAAGCATTACCGGCTCCTCGTATCCATGTGTCTCTGACTTCCACACATGGCTCCAATTTGGGAGTTGTGGATGTCTTAAAAAAATTGCTTTTTTCTCTGGTAAAAAAGCACATAGATTGACAGAGATGTACACCGAGTTCTAGCCCTCTATGATTTAAAAGAGCAAAGTTATAGGCCCCTGAAAATTGGGGTTTATAATAGAAGCACTGGCAAACCCTTAACTACAGAGAAGCTACCAGGCGTTGCAACAATAATTGGGAAGGGAGGGAAAAAAAATCACACCGTGTTTTTCAGTGCTTAGCTAAGAAATACAACAAGAGAGTTTATTGCTTGCAAAACACAGCTGCACTGCCTCAAATTGGATGGAAAAACGAACCCTGATAATTTATTACACCCCTAAAGTCACAAGAATGTACCCATAAATTACTTTTTTGGAGGGGGAGGGAAGTGGTACCACTGTAGTCCATTCTGCACAACCTACTTATTAGTATCATAATTTATTATTATTATGCCCTGCTGCAAATAGAGAGGCAGATAAAACTCAAATCTATTAAAACAACCGCTCCACTTTCTCTGAGCCACTGAGGGACACCATTCCAAAGGAAATGAGATAAATTAGGAAGACGAATGCACGAGCCTCGCACTAGGGCACAGTGCCTGTATATATGCGAGAGCAGGAGGATAACTCAAGCAAAAAAGAGCCATGTTAAGTTCTACCATTCGGGATTCAACAGAGAGGGATTGGAATAGTATCAAGTGGTCAATTAAATATTTCTAATGTATAGATTTGTTTTTTCATGAAGATCCTGCAAGTTAACGTGGAAAGAACGTGCAATGCAGAAATAACTGCCCTGCTCTGCTGTAAATGGACTCGGATCAACGTGGATTTAAAAATGTGCTTTATGCAGCTGCTGTGAGGATGTAGCCACTGCCCTGATAAGCCTGAAAATGATATTGATAGAGTATATGTACATATATACCCAAGAGGTGTTGATTAATTGCAAAACTGATTTGAAATTAAGGCTGGTGGAAGACCCTGTGCTGCAGTCCCAGAAAGGGAAAGTGGCAGAGCCAAAGGTGCAGTTAAAAGTTCACCACATGCCTCTGCTAATGGGTCTCAGAGACATCGACGGGAATTTTGTGATATTTTTCCTTCATTTACTTCTAGGGTAGTCAGCTGGACAAGCAGGTTTTAATGCTGTTCTTCCCTTCCCTGCTGCATGGGTGGATTAGCAGAAATGATAATTGTATTGGGAGGTTATTGCTCATTTTCCTCTTTGGATCATGGGTCAAATGCTCGGTATGTTATTACAAAGTCAGGATGAGTTTGGTGCTCTTGGACACAGCCACTGGGGTCTAATGGAGCCCTGATTCTGGAGACTACTGGTCCAGAATGGATTTGGGTACAATAAAGCTACCAACAGTCTTCTTTTTACCCAGCCAATTCGTTGTTTTCACTTTATATCTGGGGTTTTTTTTTTGTTTGTTTTGTTTTAAAGAAAAACAATGCATATGTGATAAAAGTTTATACTGGACTTTTCTAAGTAATGTAAGAGTTGTGCAGGTTTAGCTGGCTTCACTTTTATGAATGCTGGGGATTCTCAAAGCAGAGTACATGAGACACAAAGCCAGTGAAACCTCAATGGTCCACAGTGTAAACAAACTTAATGAGAAGAAAAGAGTCAGCAATCATTTCATCTTCCCTACAAAGCCTGCTGCTCCGATCGGAAAAACAACATCCAGGCCACGCAGCGAGCACCGAGGCTGCTCCTGCTCCAGAGGGTGGGGAAGCAGGAGGGATTGACAAAGGAAGCAAATGAGGCCACCTACTCGCTGTGGCACTGTGGGTTCTGTACTTGCAGCCTGCTGGTGGCCTGCCCCAACCTGTGCATCGGGGTACATGAGTGCTTCTGCGCTCTTGCTCAGCTGGAGCACCTCGGATGGTCCCCCACGCCCTTTCCTATTCCACACCATGGCCCTTTCTCTGGGGGGGTGGAGGGGGAGGATTACTCTTCATATTGATGGTTGTGGTTCTTGGAGTGGAAAAATGGAAACATTTTTCACTGTTCCAGGTTTGAGCTAGGACATTTATCCCTGCAACTCATCTCTTGTTCGCTTAACATGCAGGAAGAGAAAGCAGGCACTTGTTCCACCTTAATTTGAATTTCACTTGCCAAATCCAACAGTTCTGGTTTCTCTTTCTGGGGCTTTGTTCAAATCCTAGACATCAAAGTTCCCAGGGAAGGCTGAATTTCGCTCTCCAAATGACAAGCTGTGCTTTATAAGGGTATTACTTTCAGAAGTGGCGTTTGTGCCTCTGGCAAAGTGCAGGGCTACAGCTTGGGCTCTTTGGGCAACTTTTCCTCCCACTTCAGTCTTTCCCACAGGGAAACACTCCAGCCTCGTGACCGAGCAGTTCCCAGTATTGTGCTTGGTAGCTGGTTACCTTCCTCCTCAGAGCCTGGCATTGCTTGTTTACGAGCAGGAAGGGGCCAGGAGAGGACACTCCTCTTTCCAGGCTCAGATATGTGCCTAATGTGCAATACTGTATATTGATACTCTGATTTTTCATAAAAGAAACATGTGGTTTCCCTGTATGGAAACCGTGGGTGAATCCCTACTATTTTACTACATCCTGGAGAGCTTCAGGGCTGGCTGAGCTTCTGTTACAGCTTTAGAGCAGCAGTAAATGGGATGGTTTTCTCTGAGCATCAGCTGCCTCTTCTAATGGTGGACCATGAAAGGCTACTGCAGAACTGAGGCTCTGAGATTCACTACTGAACCTGCTACTGCTGACCTGCCAGTACCACCTGAAAGCCAGGGCATGATGTCATCTCTGATGAAGTAATCAGATACAGCATCTTTAGCAAATGAAAACCAGAACAGTGGGTTTGGGTTGTTTGGTTTTTTGGGGAGGGTGGGTTTGCATTGATTAGATGGACAATAGAAGTACATCCATGTGTGACTGAGACAGTAGATGGGTGACATTCACCTGTCTTTTCCATGTGTTGTAGGAGCCCTTACAACATTGGCTGGATTTTTCCAAGATTTCTGGATTTGGAAGATCCAGTGGCATAGAAAGATGAATGTTTCATGTTGTATTAATCAGGTCGTTGGTGCTGGTCACAGCAAGTACATTCTCGCTTCCGAACTCGCTGCATTCTGAGCTACAGGTGATGCTGGGCAGCTCCTGTTCAAGCTTGGCTAGGATTTTTGAGAGCTAAAAGAAGTGCTGCATGTACTGAGAGGCAGGACTGCACAGCCTGGCACCCCCAAATCAGGGACATCTCTGACCCCACTCTGTACATGGAGAGGGAACATGCCTGAAGAGGTCAGCTAGGAATACGGATATATGTTTGAGCCAAGCTTTCCTCTTCAGAAGGGAAGAGGAAGGTAGCAGCCTGAGTGCAACAAGAATAGTGAAATTTTAAAGTATTATGACACACATGCATTTAATATTACATCACATGTAAGGGAACAAGCACATATGATCACAATATTGCAAGATGAATATAGGTCCTACGACATTAAATTTAGTGCCTTGTGATTGATGACCCTTTGTTTGCAGGTTTTCTTTTATGTATGTATTTTTTTCTGTAGGATAAGCATCTTATCAGCTGGAAAAAACATATGACTTTTTTATTTTCTAGCATGTAATTTCTGTTTGATTCACAGCTAATAAATAGGTCATCTTGTACTTTCGAAATGCCAACATGCAGTAATTCAGTGAAATAGAGACTCTACATTAAAAACCTGTCAACCTCAGTGCAATTTTCCTGCACCCTACACTCTGGAAAGATACCTTGTCACTCATGGTTCAGCTCTGTTTTCCTGAAATATCTCTTCTTCTGCATAAATAATGAATATAGTTGCATGGAAATATCTGGCACAATGTCTGTTCTTCCTCCCGCTCTAAGGAGCTGCAGTACAGCCTCTGTATTTATTGGTTGATCCTCCCAACAAATCTTACTGAAATCACAGGTGTGGTAATAGCCTGGCCCCCTCCCAGCTGCAGGCAGGTGTTCTTGCTGTGCTAACCCCCTCCTCCCCTCCTGCCTGAAGCCAGGGAGGTGCTGCCTCAGAAACCCTTCGCCCCTCAGTACGTCCCCAAGCGTGAGGCTGCGAGGTGCAGAGCAGCCTAAAGCTCCGTTTCTGATGCACCGGGCAGGTCCTGCACAGGGCTGTGGGGCAGAAGCAGATCCCAGTTAGGAGCTTTTCAAATGTGATTTATAAAAGCTGGGTATGTACACCAGCAGATGAGGAAGCCTCTCTTCTTTTTCTTATGAATTGAAGCTCACAATTTACTCTTTTTGTTTTGTTTGGTTTTTTGTGTGGCTTTGTCCTAGTAGCCTGCTAGAGGTGACATACGGGTGGCAAGACCTGGTCCTGCACCCAGGAGTGAGTCAGGCTGCTGTGGCACTGCTGCTAGTGACGGGAGAGAGGGCAGCCCGCTCTTTCCTCGTAGATTTGAGGTTGGAAGGAGCCCTGTGATTTTTCTAGCCCGATCTGCAATGACGCATTCAAGGGATCCCACGTTCAGAAACCATTTTCAGATGCACTGCAGGGAAATTTCTACAGTGTTGATTCTAAAATCTCTGAGTACTTGTAACCCACCATCGTGGTGTGGAGACAAAAAGTTGAGCCAAAGGTTTCAGCCTGGAGGTGTTACGCAAACGAACGGTTTTCCCTGGCCCTGTATTTGCTAACGTGACGCGAGGCAGGGACAATACTGCTTCAGTGCAAAACTGGACTGGCTCAAAGCATGACAAATCTGGTGGTGCCTCTTGTGGTTCTGAATCGATAGCAAGTTGAAACGTGCAAGATGCCAAGGCTGTATAAATGGGGAAAGCAGGGTGTGCTAACCCCCTGCAGGCGGGGCTGTACAAGGGATAAAGCTGCCGAATCCTCACAGTGAGGTCCAAAGTAATTGAAAGCTCTTCCCCTCTCTTCTTGTTCCCAGTTTCCCCACCCCAGTTGTTGTTAGATGCATCAGCTGAGAAGGAAGGTTAGAGAGTGACACTAATAAGGAGGGCTCAGACACACTAAGAGTATTAAAAGGTTAGGTCATGGTGCGTTCTATTAAATAGAATATTAATTGAATTCTTGACATCTGAGGTGAACTGTGACATGCTTATGGGATAAATACTACATTTAACAGTGCATCGTGCCTTAAAGCTCTAAATAGTAAGTGTCAGTGCCAACCCTTCTGAACAGATCTTGGGCTCAGTCCTTGCAGTGCAAGTGCTCCCTTGGAGTTTTGGAAGCTTGAGCTTAAAACAAGTTTCACATTTCATGTTTCTGTTCTCAGCTAATTCCAAAATCGCTTCTTCCATCTCAAGGCTCCACTCCATCTCAGAGGTTTGTTTACAGACTCTTAATATATAGCTAGAAATGCAAGTTTCAAATGCCATGGATTACAACCTATAGGGCACAGTACAAGAGAGGTTGAACAAAATTTTCTCCATCTTCACCCCCACACTGTAAAGAAGATTAAAACCTTAAAAAGACCAATTAAAAACAGGGAATCTCATGGCAACATTTTCATTAACCCTCCCTGGTTCTTCTTGTCTCATTAGTCATCACAGGGAGAGGAAGGATCATTTTAATTAGCAGCATTGTAAAGCTTTATTTAAGACAACTGCCCCTCCTGCTGCTCTCTGGATTACCCTGCCAGCTGATAAATACAATACCAAATCATTTACAGCCAAAAACATCACCACTGAAGGGTTTGGAAGAAAGAAGATCCATTATGGTCAATGTTTAGGGCTCTTTACCAATGTCCTTTCTCCTTATTCAGGCATAATTCAAGCGTAATATTGGGCTTTATAAAACAACTCAATATCCTCTTAGAGCAAAGCCCTTTCTAGCTGAGGATACCATGTGTTCAACTTTCTTAGCCTTTGTTTTCCAGGCAGTGGAAGCACAGAACCACATCTGATAGGATGGACATGGTAGATAGGATCACAGGTTTTCCAGCGTTCCAGTTCAGCATTACTTGTTAAATTCCCAAATTAAAAGCACCGCTGTACGCTAACAGCTTTGCAGGAGGGAGGTGAGCAATGAGACCCCCAGCCAGGGAGGCTGGTGGAGCCTTTTAGAAAGAGGTTCTTGAGAGTTTAGGATGAAAACCAAGTGAGTGCCCACATCTGATGAAAGGAAATTGCTTTTGCCAACCGTCACTTTCTGAATGTCACGTCTTGCAGAGATGAGCCCGACGGGGCTGCTCTGTTTAGAAACCCTCAGGCTGTGTTTCCAGCCAGCAGTTTCCGTGCCTGAGAGTGCAGCCCAAAAGTGTATGTCCATGCAGAAGACCAAATTTTGTCCCCCTCACCTCCAGGAAATGTGTGACTGATCCCCACTGCAGTGCACAGGGTTAGTTTGGGTCGCTACATTTCCATCAGGCGCTAGATGCAAATGAAGACCTCTCACCCTCTTGCAGAGCCTTGACTTAGGGACATGTTAGTGAAAAAGGACAGGACAGAGTGTACCCAAATCCTAAATTCCCCCATACTTGGGAAGACCTGAACATTGCCTCCAGCCCCACATTGTATCACAGTCCTAGAAGCAAACAGAACGTTTTCCTTCCAGACCATCCTGCTTCTGTCTTGAGTCCAGGAGAGCAGTGATGAAAACCTCACATTTCTTAAGACAGAAGCTGCAAAAAACGTCCCCTTTGCTAAGGAACCACAGCTCAGACTATTCAGATTCACCCTGTAGAGCTGTGCCCTACTTTCCCTGACCTGAATACGTAACTGTGGACTCCTCAGTACACCTGGGTGCTGCGATCTCTAATTGTTCATCACTGTCTACCCAAGGCAATCCAGTTTTCCCTTGGAACAACATATTAGCTACATTCAGGAGTTTAAGCACTGCAAGTGCTTTACCATGGACTTTTCATGTTGGGACCACAGACAGGATTTGATTTTTCAAAGTTATAATAACACAAAGCTGAAGTTAGATGAGAGTTTGAGGTGTCTTCTTTCCTGCTGAGTGCCAAGTTGCATTAAGGTAAAGTAGCTGCTTAATTCTTCCATTTTATTGTCTGATATGGCAGAAGGAAAATCAGGCCAGAGTGGACCAGTCTGAAAACACAAAGTGCAGTTCAGCTCCCCCTGAAAACAAGATTGTCCCGTTGAAGCACTAAGCAGAATGTGTCAATAATAATGTCAGGTTCTTCAAAACCTGTGCATGTTCCTCAAGAAAGGTTTAGCGATGGCTACAGCTGTGCTTGACTTTGCCTATGTGAACTACTGCTTAAACCATAACACAGAGGAACACAGTAATGGTGTATCACTGACTGGTTAATGCATCGCTACGCAGAGCCCACTTCCTACTAAGTGGAGATCAGTATCTGAGGAGCTTTGCAGAGAGAGGTGAGCTCTTTTATGGAAGCCACTGCTACGTGTCAGCCTGAGAGTGAATTAGAAATAACTAAAGTATTTCCACTTAAAAAAGAGAGGAAGGGAAACCCACCAAAGTTCCAGTTTGGGACTGACCAGCCCCTGTGCCCCCATCCCATCTCCACTCAGGCTGAGCAGGTCCCAGAGCTGCTGTCACCAAGTGCTCACCATCCAGCAGAGGCCGGCGCGCTGCCAGTGCCGGAGCAGAACCGCAGCTTCAAGGGATGTCGGTCTCCAGCGAGCGCGGACCTTGCACTCACTTAAAAACAGGCAGTGACAGAGTCTGAGGAACAGTCACTCTGAAAGTTTATGCAGCAGTTGCTTTGTTTTCTATTCATAGCCACACGGTATTTTTCTTGTAATACATTTTTAATGACTTATAAGGCCTAGTTATTTATTCTGAAGCCAAATACTTTCTCACCTTGATAATGCAAGTGAATCAGCTGCGCACAGAGGCGCTACATGGGGGCGGCCTGATCTGCTGGGGGGATGCTGCATATGCCTCTTGGGACCCCAGTGGCACCCACGGCACTGATGCAGCAGGTGCCCTGAGCATGCAGCTCCCTGCTGCCTCTCTGCAGAGGGACTGCTTGTGGAGGGCCCTCCCTGGGCCAGAATATTTCCAAATTCCTAATTATTCCATCTGCATGCAAGGGAGTCTCAATATATTGCTATTTTGCACTACATTTGCTAAGTCAACATCAACCTTAGCTTAATAAAACACTCCCACAAAGGCAGTGGCCCCTTCCAGCTGTGTTGAAAAGTTAAGTGAACAACAGATCAAACAAAAGCAGAAGGTGGGGCACTTTGAAATGGCAGGTATTTGCATGAAATATAATTAATCTGCTAAGACAGCATCCATCCTTAAGCACAAATGCTGATTGCCTCTTGATGAGTCCAACCAGAATGGTTTCTACTCAACTGTTTTTTTCTAAATTGTTACATGCCCAGTATTTTCCTTTGACTCTTCTTTATGTTTAGATTAATAACTATGTAATCACTTCATTAGTTTGTCTAGATTATGTTATTTTAGGAAATTATTGTTTAGATCATCTTTGTCCTTCCCATCTATCTATGTCTTCCCAGAATTAAGTAATATCTGAGAAAACCAATTAATTCTAACTCGACCGCTATAATGGGGTCTGCTCTACAATGTGGCAATGTCTAATGGAGTTTTAATTTCCCCACGGTGAGTCAATATTTGTTTAAAGAGAGAAAACTGTCAGAGTAAACGACTGCCAAGATGTGCACAGCTTCTTCCAAGCCTGTGGGGCAGAGCAAGCATCTTGAGGCTGCTGCTTCTTCTGTTGGGGCTGAAATTTACAGAGGGTTGTATCTGGGGCATCGAAGAACATCAAAGGCTGAGGTTTTCCGTAGACTTGCAGAGCATGAGGACATACAGCCCTCCATGGCTCTCAGACTGCACCTCCCAACCTTGGAGGGGTCCTGGATGCTAGAATGAACTTGTTGCCCAGGGAAAGTCTGACAGCCCTTTTTCAATGCATGGTCTTCCCTAGAAAATATTTACTGAACTGTCCTGGGTCCTCACTGTACATTTGCACCAGCAATTCCTGGTGAGGGACTATCAAAAACAAGTGTCTCATCCCCCAGGAACCTGCTATGTAACCCATGTAACTGGCGACACACATGGGGCAGCAGAATTGAAAATGAGATTTTTTTTTTCCATTAAGTGGCTTGTTTGGAGTATTTAGTATGGCCAGAAGTTACATTTGGACTTCTGGAGTGGAAGGCAAAGCACCCAGAGCCCTTTGAAATGCTCCCAGTCCCGCCCTTGCTCAGGCCCTGGGCCTGAGCGAGGGCAGGACTGGACTCAGCCTACTCGCTGCTGACTAATGACTGTTGTGCTCGGCGAACGCTGACAAACTTCTGAAGTCAGTCTGCCTTCCCCATGTCCTGACAGCCACAAGATTTGAAACAAAGCTACATTATGATGCAACCAATTTCAGCAGCATCTGATTAACAAAAAGGAGGCCAGCGCTACCTGACAGCAGTTGGTGGTTATTTTTTATTTCTAAAACAATCTGATGGCCTCAAACATTCACACATGTTTGGTTTTTGTTTGTTTGTTCGGGTTTTTTTTTGTTTAAATGTCTCATTTCCAGGGGTTTTTTAGATCAAGCAGAGAAATAAAGTTTTGCAATTCTTCTTCTCATAATAAGTCTGTCCAAAAATGATGTTGCTCATTGTGTTGAAAGATGGTTTCATTTTCTACTCAAAATTGGTATGAAAAATTTGCCTTGCCAAATGAACATTGTATACTGAACTTGTCAAATCCTCTTTCCTGACACAAATAAAAGATAACATTGGGTGGCAGCATGTAAAACAGCACTGACAAGACAGCTAGGATGGAAGCAAAGAAATGCATATTTTTCTCTTTCTCTTCCCGAGAAGGATAGGGGAAAGATCCAGGTGAGTGAACGCTGGCGTGTTACAACCAAAAATACATCATCTAAAGACTTAACAAGCCATTTCAAGGCAGGTTTTAAGACAAACATAAGCGATTCCATTTCTGATTAGCAAAATCATGACAAAAGTCTTGACTTTTTTTCCAGGCAACCAAGCAAGCTGCTAAGTAGGAGTGGCTGGATGAAAGCGGTATTCAGTTAAAAGTTCACTGCTCGGCTGTGCAGGTTGGAAGGACTCCTTAGAGCAGTGCTGAAAATTATTCCAAGTATATTTAAGAAGAAATAAGGTAATGATAGCACTTTCATTACATCTGCAGTCACACCATGTGAGTGAATTTTTTTTTCCTATTAAAATTGTTGATTGAAGGCTGTTAGCTGTTTATCAGCCCAAAAATTACATTTCTTCTCTCCTAGGGGTTGCCTCTCTTAAAAATCACAACAACTGCCTAGTTAGTAACAAGAAAAGACTCCTAAAACTGCAGTTTCGGGTTGGGGGGGAGGAATACAAGCGTGAAACACAGATTGCACCTTCAAATCCCCGATGGCATCACGCTTCTTTGTTCTGCTAAGAAAAATTAACCTCAATCTCGGCTCAAGGTCCCCCGATTGATTATCATAGTCATTTAAATACTGTAATCTCATTTTCAGCATCAGGGAAAGGGAGCGAAAAGAAGAAAAAGAGAAAGAGGTGGGGAAGCGAGGGGGAGAGAAAGAGAAAGCAGAATAAATTATCTGACAAAAGGAAAAAGGGCCTTTCTGCTTACGGAGCCTATTTCAGATCCTTCCACTTGATTGGAAAAGTTGATGAAGTTTAAATGAAGCAGAATTAGAGGCTCAGGCCACGGAGTATTGACAGGGGCCCATGGAAGAATGTGCAATTCAATAGGCCTGATTTCTGTGGAAAACAGGGGAAAGGCCTAAATGGTATAATCTTCAATCAAATCTAACATCGACACTGACAAGGCAGGGTAATGAGATAGGCCAGATCAGGCATGTTGGTTAAAGAAATTAATCCCTCTCGCTGCACCAAGAGTTCAGCTTTGATGCCCATTGTACAGACCCCCGTCCCAGCCTATCTAAATGCTAACTAACTGCGGGTGTGATCTGGGACTGTGCTTTTCATTGCTGGGGCTAATCTGATAACAATTTCAGCTCCCTGATTATGGCAGCAGAGGCAGTGGCAGCCCCTCGCCGCGGCTCCGCGGAGGAGAGGGGCAGCGACGGATGCAGCTGCAGCGGTGCAGGGGACACTTGCATTTCGGTGTGCATTGGAGCTTTAACACACCGTGATACGTGGTAATTAGTGTAGTTACAGTCGCCTACTGACCAGCTGATTGGAATCTCCTGGGAGCCAGCGAAGGGGCTGGGCAGGAGCAGCAGGGGGACCGCAGAGAGCAAATGTAAAGGGACCTCGGGAAGTTGCAAAGGCTGCTGCAAACAAAGGGGTTCTTCTACCTGGACCAGCAGCCCAAAGCTCTCGATTAAAACCAGCACTATTTTTCAGGCTGGTTTGCTCTTCACTAAGCAATACAGAGTTTGCTGTGTTTGCTTTTCTGATTTCCCCCCACCCCACCTCCACCTCCCCCATCCTGGGAATTACAGTGCTATTTTTAGTCAGGATTCACTTCCAAAATTTTTAGGTACGAGAAAGCATGTTGTTTTGCTTAAAAAAATCGAACTAGAGATATTTCCACTAATATTGAAGTTTTCTTAAAGGCTGTTTTTGTAAAACTAGTAATAGAGTCCCATTTTCATTCATCTATGCTAGTTCAAATAAATGTGAGTATAAAAGTCAATGTAGTTTATTTTATAAAGTGCAGATGGATTTAAAGAGAATATATCCTCAAAATGCAGGTTCTGTCTAATCTGTACAATGTGAGCAGCCAAGCAAGAAGAAAACATTCTCCACAAGATGACAAAGGCTTCTCAGATTCAATAATTAAGCATAAGAGTATCTCTAAGAGTTTGCATGGAAAGCAATCTGTCCTTGGGGAAAGTGTGGCTAAAAACTTGCAAAAAATGTGGAACTGAAAATGTTGCTCCCTGCGATGGCTACGAACGTGCTTCGTTTGCTCTGTGTTCTGCTAGGCAGCATTCAGAAAAGAGGGGAGATGACTGCAGAATGGTTTAGAAATGAAGAGCTCTTTGCTTTTCCGTTGGGCAGCTGCCCACTGGTTGCCTGCCCCATGCCCTCCTGTCCAGGATGGTCCTTAACAAGCCCCTGACAGCTTTTCCGCTACACCCCGGAGATTTTCTCGTGCCTGTTCCAGAGAAGGAGGGATATTTATTATTGGTGGGGTGGGAAGCTAAGGGAGGAGGGGAAACAGGGCAGAGGTGTTCCTGTGCTCTGACAAGTTTTAGCAAGGTCTCTGCACTGCTCTGAGCCTGCTGTGCTCCGTGTCTCTGGAGAAGGGTTTGGGAGTCAGGGCACACAATCGGGATTTGGGATCCCCCTGACTCCCTGCGAGGTCTCAGCCGTCCGAGCGAGCCTGAAAATCATCTCTTGGCTTAACGTGCTTTGGGGCAGGCAACGCCATAAGCTGGTGTTGGCTCTTCCCCAAAGTTTCTTAAATCTTTCAGGCCATAAAGCCCGAGTTTCAGGTTCATCATAAAAATTTATAGCCTGCCACAGCTCTGAGTGCACTGTGAACACAGGGACCCACTTGTGACCTTTTTCCTTTCTGGTTTCTTCTTTTCCTCTTCCTGAATTCTCTCCTCCTTTAGCTTAATTTCTGCTCTTACAGCACCGACAACCGAGGCAAGGGGCTGTACAGATGTTCTCTGCTATGACAATGCTGCTATTAGGGTCATAATGCAACGATTCGGTCTATTGGTTATTATCATGCTAGCTGACTTCAATAATGCACTTTTAAATCAAAGGGCCTTTGAAGCTTTATTTCCATTGTATTAGACAAATAAACATAGAAGATTTTCACAAACATAAAAGGCATTCATCTTGTAATGTTTCTGGGCTTATTAGTCTCACTAATTTGCATTGTTTTGTTCACATAAAGGATCAAAATGCCCTTTTGCTTGCTTTTACATACTGCATGCTGATCTTGGAGGTGAGCAGCTAGGAATGCCCGGTGCTGCTGGTGCCGTCCCTCTGTCTGCTGAATCACAGCTGGCAGTTTGCTAAGCCCTGTCTACAAATAACCAGGAGGAAAAAACCCACGACTTTCATTCATGCAGAACGTTTACTTGCCTCTCAGAAGTGCCTTATTTATTTCAGTGGTGTCTGTGCAAAATATGGGAGGGCACTAAAGCTCATAAGCAGTTTAATTTTTAGTGTACCAAATAATTCATTTAAAATCTTAAATGAGTTCATGCTGAGAAGAAAACCCTTAGAAGTCAGAGCATCAGAAAGACAAAGCTCAGAACCAAACCTAATGATTATTTGACTAAGCAGCCCCTCATTAGTTTATTTCTCTAAAGAATTATTGAGCTGTACTGTGTAGACATTTCAGAATACATTTTTTTAAAAAGCACAACACTGGCCTTAGGTTGCAAAAATATAATAGCAGTAGTGATATAATAATAATAATAGTAATAAGCACACAAAATGCTGCATAAACACTAATTAATCCTCAGTGTCCCCAAGCAGCAAGCATGGAAGGCAGGATGCTCAGCACACACAGTGACTTGAGGTAAACAGTACAATTAGCAGCAAATAAAAGATGACCCTGTTCCAAACAGAGCTCACGGTCCTTGTGGCTACACCGCCGTGTTACGGGGATTATTTACTTAAGACACACAAACTAGTCAGGTCCCAAGCACGTCTGCAGTAGATACCCTGACTCCAAACAGCTCACAGCAGGCGCTAGGAGAGGGAAGAGCTATTTAAATCAACAAAGGTAGCACCTGAGGGAAGTTACCCAAACGCTTGTGGAAGGTGCTTTGCGGGGTGGTGATGCTGTCAGCAGAGTTTGCGGCACCTGGGGCTCTCAGTCACTGCAGAAGCAGCTGTGAGATGTGCGGCTGGAGTCCCAGATCGCTCGGGGAGAGCGGAGCTGTGCTGGGGACACCCTGCGGCCCTGCGCTGGTGCGTTAGGTGCTCTGCGGAGAGGGAGGGAGCTTGCTCTGTCAGTCCCAGCCGTCAGGCAGATGCTGCACCTGCACGGTGTGTGACAGCTCCTGCAGCCGCTCCCTGAGCACCCAGCCTCGGGTTCCCTCTTAAGGAAGTCTTTCTCTTACCACTGTGCAGGTTAGCAGTCCTTGTGTGAAGGTGGATGAGGATTCCAAAGCTCTGGTGTCTCCTGGCTCTGCCCTGAGAAAGGGCTTGGCAGGATAGAAGGAGAAGGTGAAAAAGAAAAAAAGGTGATGTTTAGAGGCTAGAGGCCAATGTTCAGATCTGAAAGCTGTGTCACAGCCACAGTGCAGGTCTATTAATGAAAGCTTCAGCTCCAGAGTGAAGGAGAACCTGCCCTTTCAGTAATTCCTGTTCCAAGAGATGTTTGTGATGCATGTGGTTTACAACTCCAAGTTGTGATATCCTTTTTCACATAATGCATTTGCCTGTGATTGTCTCTTGCATGCTTAGAGGTTTGTTTTTTTTTTTTATGATGTGACACAATTTTAGATTGATAAAATGTCCCTGCTCCTGAGTTTGTAGCAACCTTCATCAGCCTCTTCTGTGTGACAAGCCAGATGGCTCAGAGATACTTTCTGAGCAGCTTCAATAGGAATGAAAGGGGAAAAAAAAAGGAAAATACGGTGATTTTTTTGCCTTTACCAGGTACCCACATAGTGAGTGGAGTCCCACGGCTGCTGGGCTGTGCCCTGCTGTTGCCCACACAGAGCTGCTCTCCCTGGACATGGGCCTCCTGGGCAGGGTCTCCCCCATGCCCCCTTCCTCCAGTGAAAAGGGCAGCTCAGCCTCCCCAGCCTAGTTAATCCTTTCTCTGCTGGGATTGCAAACCCAAGGCTATCAGCGTGCCAATTCCTGTGCTTTTGTGAGGTTTTTGACAGTATATTCTTCCTCTGGAGACTGTGGCTGCTGAAATTTTATTGCCTGAGTCCTGTAGCTTTTATTCAGTCTTCTTCGGAGAAAAAAAAAAAAAAAGGAAAAAAATTCTACCCCTCAGTGCTGGAGACAAAGCTTAGGAAAATGAACCCTAAATGGCTTGGCAACCAGACCAATAAAAAGAGCCTGGCATCAGTTGTCATGTAAATAACAAGCTTTTGAAACAAATATTGCTCACTGCAGTAGGACTGAAAAGGGCTATTTGTTAAATCTGTTTTTCCTGCAGCCTTTCCCAGCCTTCAAGCACCATCACCATCCTCCTCAGAACTGCCTGAAACAACTTTTGAACGTGTAGAAATGCAGTTCAGGCTGTGAGAGTGGGTTGTGGTTCTTCGAGGAGAGCAGGTCCCTGCTGTCTGCGTGTTCCCTGGCCGCACTGCACAGGTAAGAGGATGCTTCGGTGCCTGCGCCTGGCAGCGGAGATTTTCCATTTACCTTCACCCACCGGGGATGCGTCCAATGCCCAGCCAGTGTCACGACAACTTCTGCAACAATACCCTGAGCTTATTTTTTTGGTAATATTCCATAAATATTAACATAAATGGAGCCAAACTGGTGTGGCCCCTTTTTTCCTGGAGTGTGTGTCAGGCGTGCTGGGGGTTAAGCGTGGTGAAGGCTTGTTTCCTGCCCAGAGCCGACTGACTTTTGTAACACGAGTTTTCTCTAAGTTTGTACTGAGAAAAATGCTTGGCTAAGGCTTTTACTGGTAAAAATAATCAAACCAAAAATGCTTTGCTCACATTTTTACTGGCCTTAGTAGATGAAATACTTTCCTCAGTTTTATACTGCAAGCAAATATATATTGATAAACTAAATTAATTGCTTAATTAAAACACATCATATATTCCACCAGTGAAAAAATAAAGATTTCTGGGGATGAATGCTCTGTGTGAAAAGATTACATTTTCAGTCTGCACTAGCCAGCATGTGTGGGCACATCGTGGTGGGAGGATGGGGCTGGGCAGAGCTGAGGCGGGAGGGTCAGCCAGAAATGTGGGCAGTTGGCTGTGCAGGGGTCTCTGGATACACGATGCCTCATTTAGAAGATATGTGAGAGAACTGGGAGAGGCAGTAGGGGATCCTGGTGTTAGCTGCTGCAAAGTAAGAGGTCTGTCACGCTGGCATGAGGATTTTGGGGACTAAGGGCTAGATGGGGGAGGATTGTGGACCGAGTATCCCATCCGTCACTACTGGGCCTCAGGTTCTTCTGTATTTGCTGCTTGGTGAACCTTAATGACAGCTGTTGGAGCTGTGTGTTCCTTAGTGCCTTCCCACGGCTGCCAGAAGCACTTGTCCAAACAGCAGTTGTCTCAAAACCTTTTGTCCTTTTCTTCTAAACCATCCTTGTGTCCTTGGCTTTCAGGTGGCACTACACAACATGAGGGTTGGGACCTGCTGGCCATCCCCCTTGGCAGTTCTCTCCAAAATGCCTGGTCCCAGGGCTCTCCTGGGGGACCCAGAGATCCCAGACAGCAGCTGGAAGCATGAAGAGAAGATGTGGCAGAGGACTGGTGCTGTGAATATGCCAATACTGGTGCCTGTACCAGCGAGCAGGGCTGGCTGAGTGCCAGCACTTATCCAGTAAACTGCCATCCTGTCACTGTCGCCTGCTGGCAGCAGAGGACACCCTGGTAAATTCAGCATTTGGTGGGACACAAGACCAGTGGCTGCCCAAACCTTACAACATAACTGTCCTGGTTTCAGCTAGGACAGAGTTACTGTTGGTTCCAAGACTCAAATCATCCCTGTTAACAGCACAGTTACTATGTGCTAGAGCTTCATCAGGCGTCTACAGATGTCTTTACATCCCTACCAGCTGGCTTACTGCAAAGGGCACCCTCCTGCAAGGAAACCCTGAGTGAACAGAAGTTGTTCAGAATGATAAAGCTGAACACTACTTTTTCCTCAAGGGTTGCTCAGATTTTAGTTTCAACCAGCCAGATAGCAGAAATCCAAACTGGGTCTTACTATAACATCGCATGATTTGTAACTGCTCAGAATTCCCACTGCCAGGAAGCTCCACAACAATTACTCTGAGAAAAAAACTCGAGTCCTAAAGCTGGGTCTGAGCAAACTGATGGACCCAAGGGGAGAAGACATCAACTGAGTTCTGGGGACAGACAGCGCTCAGCCGAATGCTCCCATCCACACAAGGAAAGCTCCCACATAAATCACAATACTCTTAATGACTGCATGTAGTCTACCTGTGACATCCATGCTACAGGAGGGGAGCTGCCCTTTGTAGGATTACCTCAGTGTTACATTCTTAGACCTGGGATTTATGGTGCTGATGGAGGGGGTGAGGTGGGGGGGTGGTTTATACCTGTTTCAATGTAAGGAATGTAAAACGCCTTGGGGAAACAAGCAGGATCAACCCAACCCCTGCAATGAAGCTGTAGCATACCTTAAATGCCCTATAATTACATATTCTTCCGATCCATATTCCTGCATGACCCAAAGAGGTGGTTACTAGCGCCCTGTTCTAAGAAACGCAGCAGCAGTTTGGTGGGATGGGGAAGATGCGGCGCTGCCTCCTCTCCCTCCATGCCCAGCTCTTGCGGTGGTGGGCTGCTCAGGGAGGAAATCTTGCCCCAGTTCTGCTTGTGAGCAAAGACACTGCCGCTTCCTAACCAAACTTACAGGATCCAGAGAAAAGACAGACATGAGAGTTGAGGATTTGGATGTGAGGCTGTCCTCGAGTTATGATGCAAAACGTAATTTTTCCCCCTTTCTGGTATAATTTCCGAATAGGTTTGGGCGCCGGGGAGGAGGAAGATAATATGTTCCGTGGTGCAAGACTCAAATTTTCCGCGATATTCACGGCCACTTTCCGGGCCGGGCGGCGCCCGGGTGCGATCCCCGGGGAACCCCGGTCCCCAACGACGGCAGCCGCGGTTTATGCGCCACCGCCGTCCCGGGCGGGAGGCGGGCGGTGCGGAGCAGGACGGGCTGCCCTCGCCAGGAGACGAGCGCACGCCGCCGGCCTCCCCCGCACCCGCAGCAAGGGACCCGAGCTCCGGCAGGGGCGCGGGGACGCGTCGGTACCGGCGCCGACGGGGCGGCCCCCGCGGGGCGGGGTCGGTAGAGCCGGAGGGGTTCGAAGCTGTTCCGCGAGCGCCGCCCAGCGGCCGGCAGCTGCACTCCAGCGGCGGCTCGCGTGCACTTTCCCTGCGTGGGGGTGCGGGTTCGGAGGGGGCAAACGGGGTGAGGCGCGGCTCTCCCTGGGCTCGGGCCGTCCACAGGACGCAGTTCAACGGCACTGACAACGCCAGAGTGCCGGGGGTGGCGGAGGGGCCGCCAGCTCCGCAGCCAGGCTACAAAACCCCGCTCCAGGCGGTCTGAGTTCGCGTGTGTGTCGCCCCGCCCGGGACCCCTCGGCTGCGGGGGTGGCAGGGCTCAGCCCCGGCGACATCGCGGTCCCTGTCCCCTTAGCGCTCCTCAAGGAGCGGGGCTNGTCCCGGTGCCACCGGGCGTGTACCGGTGACAAACCGCGGAGGGGAGCGAGAGAACACACCTTCCGCCCTCGCCATAGAAACCGCCAGGGGAACAAGCGTCTCCAACCGCGGCCACCCTCCAGGCGCTTCACCGGGAAGGTTTCCGTTGTGGGGCTGCCCGCGGGGATCCTGACACCCCCAATCCTCTCCCCGGGATCCTGTTCGCCGCCGCTACCGACGCCGGGATGGCGGGTACGGAGGGGAAGGACCGGGAGGCGCCGGGGCTCACCTTGAGGATGAGCGGGTTGCACAACATGCTGTCCCGGGCCACCCCCAGCCGCTCGTTCTCGCTGCCCGGCTCCACCTCAGCCAGGGCCAGCGGCCGCCGCGGGGGTGCCGTACCGCCGCCGCCCGCCATGTCGCCGCCGGGCCGGGGGATCCCGCTCGTACGCGTGTAGGAGCGGCGGGGCTGCCCCGTCTCCTGGCAACGGCCGCCCCACGCCGTCGGTCCGTCGCTTTGTTGGGACCGGCCGGGACAGCTTCCGCTGGGAGGCGGCGGGGCGAAGGAACGGAGAGTCCGGTAGCAGGGTGCGGGGGGGACACTATTAGGGAGGGACGCGGCGGGGCCCGTCCTGCCCGTGCGGCGGTGAGGTGAGGTGCGGTGCGGTGGGTCTCACGGGCCGGTCTGTTGTCCGTGCGGGGCGGCGGGGAGCGGGAGAGACCTGCGGGGCGGCCGGCCGGGTCCTGAGGGCACGGAGGGCGCTGCGGCTTTCCCGCCTCGTCCCGTCCCGATGCCACCGGGAGGCCGGTGGTTGTGCTGGGCGCCTCCGTCGCTCTCGGTACCCCGGAAGGAGGCGGGCGGTGGGACGTGCCTCTGCGCGGGGGCTGCCCTGGGCCTTGTCCCACGTCCTGCCCGCGGGCGGGCCCGCGGCCTCGGCTGGTGGCCCAGCTCTCCGAGAGGGGGGCGAGCTGGGCTGGGTGTGTGGCTTGGTGCCCGCGGTTTCAGTGCTGACAGCCCAGTTGAATACAGGAGCCGGTCGCTGCTCGGTTATTCGGAATTAGAGGTAACAGTTATTAAAGTGTGTCTTTGTTATTCTAGGAAGGAAACCTTAAGGCTGAATGCAGCTGTGATGCACATCTGTTTGATGAAGAAGCCGCCACGTTTTCATAGTCATTTTGCAAAATTAGCTGCTTTGAAAAGTAAGTGTCTTTACTGTATGTTTGTAAGGTAAATCAGAGAAGGAATCACAGAACATCAGGAGTTGGAAGGCACCTCCAAAGATCATCCAGTCCAACCCCTGCCTGAGCAGGATCACCTTGATTAAATCACACAGGAACGTGTCCAGGTTGGCCTCGAAGGTTTCCAGAGAAGGAGACTCCACACCCTCTCTGGGCAGCCTGTCTCAGGGCTCTGGCACCCTCACAGGGAAATAGTTTCTCCTGACATTCCCGTGGAACTTCCTCTGCTCCAGCTTGGACCCGTTGCCCCTTGTCCTGTCACTGGCCATCCCTGAGAAGAGCCTGGCTCTGTCCTCCTGACACTCACCCTTTACATATTTATACACATTAATGAAATCACCCCTCAGTCTCCCCCAAGCTCAAGAGACAGTATTTTAATGTTTTGTGAAGTGGTTTTGATTTGGTGGGGTTTTTTTTTATTGTGTAATAGTGCACAAATCATAGCACTTGAGTAAAACTCATTATCTTTTATTTAAGGTAAAAAGAAAATGTCAGAAGACGCAAGTGCAGATAATTTTCAAGTTCAGAATTTTCTTAAGAAGAAGAAGAGAAAACACAAAGAATATAAGAAACATGAAAATGATGAAAGTATACAAACTGCAGAGCTTAGCTGTGCTTCCCCACTCCTGTTGGAAGATCAAGCAGCATGGAGTGGTGATGGCTGTAAAAAGAAGAAAAAAAAAAAAAAAAACAATGGGAGCAACAGCCTTTGATAGATAACTCTTGTGTGGAACTGGAACATGAAATTAAAAATGAAACTGGAATGGATGTTCCCAAAAAGAAAAAGAAAAAAAAGAAGATAAATTCTGACAGTGACACAGGTGAGAAAAGTGATTTAACTTGTGTCACGGTAAATCAGCATAGAAATGATAGTTGTCAGAAGGTCTATGGTGATTGCATTTATTTAAAACAATCTGTTAAGAAGAAAAGAAGAGAAAAATTGCCTATGGAGAATGAGGTAGAAGAGCTGCCAGCCACAGAAACACTTGATAAAAATGAAGGTAAGAAATCAAAAATGAAAAAGAAGAGGAGACGCGATCGTACCCCGGTTACAGATGGAGACACAGGTGTAACCGCTGAGCAGTTGCCGTTGTCATCTCCAGAGCACAATAGGCAGAGGGACTTCACGGTCTTGCCACCGCCTACAGAAGAGGATGGGGTGGCACCGCCCCAGCCATCGTGTAAAGACACTAACTGGGATTCTTCTCGTGCTGTTTGTGAAGAATCTGTGGATGTGCCTGCTAATTTTTCTAGCCCATCTAAAAAAGCTAATCGATCTCAGAAATCTCCAGTGCATTCTAGAAAGACAGAAAAAAGCAGAGCTTTTATCCTAGAAGAGAGGTCTTCAGAATGTGTTGCAATGTAAGTTTAGGTTTTGTGGTTTTTTTGGTTTGTGCTTTTCCCTATCCTCTAGATATGTTTCTATCATGTTATTTGGGTCCTAGACTGTTTTTTTCAGTCTGTATTATATGTGTTGTAAAAACAATCCCAACAAATTTAGGGTGTGTTAAGGTGCTACGGACACCTACTTCAAGACCTTAGCTATCAAAGCAGTAAAATTTGTAAGATGCACTACCATTGCCTTCAATGTAGAATATTTCCTTCTATTTAAAACTACAGTTATATGAATTGTTGCACCTAAGTTATTTCTATGTAGTGTAAAAAAAATAGAAGGGGAGGATTCCATTTGTTAAATTTGGTGTTTATGTTGAACATACACGTTTTTGTCAAACAAATAGTAAGGTCAACTAAAGAAAATACTGTTCTGTGCAAACACATGCTCATGTAAGTAGCTTTTGGTGCTTTTAAGTGTGTAGAACCCACAGTAAGCACTGGTAAGAGACAGATGGAAAAATTCTCTGAGTCTAGTGTTAGCAAAAGGCAATATTTCTTTTCTGTGTCCATGTGTGATAGTTTTGTGGGAAAGGTGCAGATTTGCAAAACTTTGTCAAACTCTCTGAATATTGCAAGTTTAGAAATTTGATAATAAATTATATCTTTGTTAAAAGGCTGGAAATATAAGGGGGTGGATGTGTGAAATATTCCTTATTCTGTTATTGAACGTTCATTTTTTTAATGGTAGCAATACTAGCAAAATCTGCTTTGGAGCTCTGGTTGTGTGTGTTATTTTACTCCTTTTTTTTTTCTTTTTAATTTTTTTTTCCTATCAGGACACCAGAGCCCTCGGCATCAGATAGGAAGAGGGACCAGAATAGTTCCTTTACTGAAGTCTCTGATGCCAGTAGCCAGGATATTGGAGACTCCACCATGTCTTCAGCCCTGGATTTGGATAATGTAAAACAAGAACTGGAAGAGTTTATTCCTCATGTGAGGAGTATATCAGACAGTTCAATCAGGAAGTTAGCTGGAAGAGACCTAACGAGGTTTAGAGAATTTAAAAACCAAGGTTAGCACTAAAAATACTGTTTCAGTGGGGCAGGACTGTGCAGCTGTGCTAATCTTTTGACAGAGGGGAAATAATCTGGTTTTGCAGCATGTCCACGGAGTCTGGCTCGTTTCATTCGATTGGCCATAATTTGATGTTTCTCTGCTCGCTAGTGTCTGCTTTCTCATTGACAGATGGCAGCCCAGAGCGTGTGCAAATTACCTGCTCCCTGCTTTTGTTTTGTCTCCTTTTTTTAAACTTTTGATGTGTTGATCTTTCATTATGTGTTTGCTAAAAGCTTAAGAGATGGTACTGTAGGCTTGCTTTAAAAAAAATTAATAAAACTTTCTGTGTGTTTTAGGCGTTGCTGTCAAGTTCGGTAGATTTACCCAGAAGGAAAATAATCAAATCCGGAAAAATGTTAGAGAGTTTTTATCAATTACTGGAATAGACAGTGCTGAAAAACTCCTGTTTACCTCGAGGTATCCAGAAGATAAAGGAACTATCAGTCGCCTCAAAGCTGAACATCGTTTCTGTGAAAAAATTTGTAAGTATTTAAGTTCCGTCTCAAATAGCCAGATGTAGAGTGCACAGCCTGGTGATATCATGGTGTGTTTTCTAAAATATTTTTTTTTTTTATTGAAAATAATTTATCCAAATCTGTCAGAAAAAAAGAGCTGCTGAGATTTTGTAATTGATAATTTGTACAACTGATTTTCTTGGGTGGGAGGAGTTGAGAGAGTAATAAATCATCATGGCCAGCAACACTCACGGTCTTTTAAAGTTGCATTTGGCTTTATGGCTTAAGGAGCATTACTTGCTAATCTTTAATTAAGCTTAGTGACTTTCTAATGGGAGGTGTGATTAAGTCTTGTCTGAAATTGTCAGCTGTTCTTAAAGCACATAAATAAGTGGCAGATTCAGGACTGAGTGTTAGCAGAAACTAGAAAGAAATTAGGTCGTTTTCCCAGATGTGAGGAAAACAATATTATTCTGGCTAAGATCCTGCCTGCAGTAGGAGCATCTCTTTCCTCATTTCCTTGGGCTTTTCTTGATTGTAAGCTTGCTCATTTGAGAATATGTCTGATGAATCTGCTTGGTCCACTTTCTCAGGGGTGCTCTGTTGTGTTAGAGGTTAACGTAATTTAGAGTGATGCCCAATTTGTTGTTATAAGTCCAGTTGCATTCAGTGTGCTGAACTGTTGGGATTATGGATGCACAAATAATGTGATACATTTTCAGACTAGTCAGTGTTTGGGGAGTTGCTGGCAGCCACCTCTCCTGGGCATTGCTGACCAAAACAGTTAATGTGTTCCCAGATTTTGGTCTCTGTGGATCTTCCTCCACTTCAAGGATCTTTTCTTCAGCCAAGTTCTTCACTTTGTTTTTGCTGGGTGCCCCCAGTCCCTGTTTCTCCCTGTTGAACTAGGCTGTATGCAGAAGTACAGTTTCTGTCTGTCTCATGTCTCTTTGTTACAGGAGTATTCAGTATGTTACTTAGATTTGATCCTGATGTTACCAAAATGTGCAGCCAGTCCATACAATCTGTGTTTCATAACAGGTTTGTGGTTGAGAGTTCAGCAGTTCAGTTTTCAGTATTCCCCCACAGGTATGCACACACCTACACAATTATTTGCCAACTGTCAGCATTCAGGCCACAGTCCTAACAATGACACCTTTGAAACGCCACAGGAGATACTCTTCAGACTACTTTCTGTGCAGCTACTGAAGTGTTGTACAGTACATTCCCTTGATCAGAGAGAATCTGTCACTGGCAGCATGGTCATGAAAATGCATGTTGTTTGCTTTTGGGTTTGTTTTGTTTTGGCCTTTTAAAAGTGGCCTTACCAATGAGAGATATGTTTCAAAAAGTGAATCATTTCCCTTCCAGCTGAGGGCATACCCAGACCCTGGAGGCTGATCTATTATCGAGCAAGGAAGATGTTTGACCCCAATAATTACAAAGGGAGGTGGGTGAGTCATTTGAAAGAATTCCTGAATGCTAGTGTGAGTCTCTGATGTTTGTTTGAACATTAAAAATGGATATAAATGAAGATCATCTCAGCCATTTGTGCCAGTTACTGTGACTTAAATGGCAGTTCATTTCTCTGACTAGTTCTTTGCAAACTCTGTTTTAAAATGTGACTTGAAGTGGTAGTGATGTGTAACATTGAAATGCTTGTTAAGACTACAAGACTTTAAGATACTGGAATTTGCAGCTGAAGCTGTTCCTATTTCCTCAACTAGGTATTCTGAGGAAGAGATAGAAAAATTAAAGAAGTATCATGCACTACATGGCAATGATTGGAAAAAGATTTCTGAAATGATGTCCCGTTCTAACCTCTCGGTTGCTATGAAATACTCTGAAATCAAGTCAGGTATGTCATTTTAGGAAAAAAAAATCGTTCTGTACATTGCAGTGTGACAAGTTACTTTAACTGTATGTTGTATGTGTCATAAACTTTGGGCAAAAATCTCTAGAGTGGATTTTTTTTTTTGTTTTTTTAACTTGTGGTAGTAGTACTTTTTTTCCAGACCATCGATAGTTCTTATTCCTTCAGTAAGAAGTGTGGTCTCTGATAGAAAAGGGAAAAGAAGCGGAACAATTGCAACTCTTTATTGAATGCAAGTGGTATCGAAATAGATGCTTTCAGGGGGAGGGTGGAGGGAAATTGGAAACCAGACTTTAAAAGACAAAAACTAGGGATCGGTGCTCCTCTTTATGATTAGGCTGAACTCCTCTCTCACATCAGGTATGCAGAAAAGCTTCTAGGAAGTGTGTTCAGAAGGTCCTATAAATAGGAGTGATTCAAAGTGAAGCATTTGCTCTTTTGCTCCTCCCCCCCAATAATTTATTATCAATTATGCCTTAACCCAGTTTTTCAATTTTAGCTGTTAACTTTGGTCCTTGGTCAAAGGAAGAGACCCAGAAATTGATGCGGGCAATGGAGGTTGTGATTAGGAGAAGAGTGGAAATGGAAGATGTAAATTCTCTTCCATCATCAGAAAAGTCAAATAGGGACCCGTTGATTGACTGTGACAAACTGTGCCGGAAATTACCATGGACTGAGATTGAAGCTAAAGTGGGAACCCGGTATTGGAGACAATGTAAACAGAAATGGTAAGATTTTATACTAAACTGAGATAGCAAAATGTGTTTTGGAGGGTATTCTGCAGAGCTGGACCATGATGGTTTGGTACGATAGGTAGTAGACAAGTTGTACCCTACAGAAGAGGTGTTGTGAATGTGTCTGAGACAGACAAGTACCTGTGTCAGCTGTGGGAGTTCTGGGTAAGTTTTGTTCCCGCTGTGACAGTGTTGGCGCTCGCAATAGCGAAGTCAAACTCCTTCAGGTGGAGTGAATGAGCAGGGACTCCTTTATTGTGGCACCAGGAGTCTTGGGGAGCCCACTCCCAAAGCAAGTTCACCTGCCTGTCTCAAAGCATACATATTTATACATTTTTCACAATACACCCCCAAATGTGCAAACTATTTTCACTATTAAAACTGACCTTTTATTTCGTTGGATAAGTGGAATTGGTTCACATCCCCTTATTCCCGTAACCATACTTGCCGTTTTCTCTGGTGGGTCATCTGACCTACAGGGTCGTATTTCCCCATTTATAGCACACAAAACATATTTTCCAACCCATTTCCCATACATATGATACAAAACCAGAACTGTTACTATGTTCTGGTCAGGTAAAACAACTCAAAACAAAGTAGCCACTAAGTTATAGGTACACACAGTGGTTATATAAGGGTTACATTCGCAATTTTGATTAACCCTTTATTAACAACAGTGAAGTCTATCTGCTTGTCTGTGGCAGCAGTAGCATCCTGAAGACACTTCCTTTTCATATTTGGAATTTCTTGAAATGATAGAAACCTTTTTTTGTGTGTGTGTTTTCAAAGGACTACAATTATAATGAACAAGATGACCAAAGGGCAGAAGTTACAAAGGGGACCCAAACAGTTACAGGCCAGGATTGATCTTATTAAAAGGTACATGTCAGAATTACTGGAATGTTTTTGTATCTCTCACTGTTCCTAGTTGTTTGTATTAAAACTGTCTGGGTGAGAATGGGATGCCTGCAGTCTCATGCAGGTTTTTCAACCATTCTTTCTTTGGATGAAATGTCCTGTGACTGCTGACTTGGGGAGCTGTGAGCATTATTGAATTATTGCTTGAATTCTGCCTACAAACTGCTTCTGTTCTATATTCACAGGTTGTATGAAATGAAAGTGGAGGATGCTAATGAAGTAAACTGGGAAGAACTCAGTGATACTGTCGGGTAAACATTTTCACTCTCTCTTTATGAATACAAAGGATAGGTGAAGCATATGTTCTAAAAAAAATTATAAAGGAATTGAAGCTTTTAGACCTTTGGAGCAAATGTCATTTAGTTTGGTAACGTACAGCCCTTACCTTCAGCGGTGAGAACTTGTTGCCCTTACACTTCAAGGGTAAGACTTATGTCTTAAAAGTGTTTTCTGTCATGGAATGCTTTGGTTTATGGTTTGAAATCCATCCTTTCTACTGAAGGCTAAGATACTTTTTTACTGGTGTCACTGTCCTGAATAGGTAACTCAATAACAACCAAACTTTACAATAGTTCCTTGCACTGCTAATTCTTTGAACTCATCTCTTTTCAGACCTGTCCCTGGAGCCTACATTCGAGCAAGATTTTACAAGCTAAAAGTCTCCTCTGTCCCTTTTTGGCAAAAAAAGAGTTTTTCTGGTCAGTATCTCAGCTGTTTGCATGCTCACTAAGGTTTTTCTTGACTTCAAGAGCATTCATATTCTAGTTTCATGCTTGCTTAGTTAGCTTTCCCCTCTATAAATTGAGTAAAAAAAAAAGTAATCAAGGTTTATACTTAATTTTATTAAATACTTTAAAAAAAAAAACAACAACCAATTTACTTTCAGGCATTTTCCTGGTGAGCTTGTCAACTTCTTGTCTTTCATACCTTGGCTTTAAAACACATTTGACTGTGATTTTTTTACCTTATCTTTGCATGTATGAATATATCTGTTTGACCAAGCCTACAGCCACTCTGATTACTGCCAAACAGTGAGACTTGCATAGTCGCTGTCTGTAAGATCCTGTTTTCCCAAGGCATCTACTTCTCCTGCAGATCCAATTAACACTACCTTTTGGTTTTCTTTCTCTCTTTTTTTTTTTTCCAAAGAAATTGTGGATTATCTTTATGAGAAGAAACTTCCAGAACTTGAAGAACAGTTAGAAAAAAGGGAAGGCAATCCCCTCAGTTCTGACAATTCATCAGCCAGTCAACTGAAGAAAGCTTTACGACTCAGTGATGTTTTTGACTCCAGTGACGAGAGTGACTGACTGCCTTAAAACCAGTTCCGAGTGTGCGTATTTATGTCGCGGGGAGCGTTTCCGGGATCGGAGACTGTCTTCACAGAAGTATCGTCACCGTTCCTCTTTGTTAGACAAAGGCACATCTTTATGTACTGTGGAAATGGTCAACACCCCTACCACAATCCCATTGGTTACATGTCATTATCATGTGCTTAAGGTAGCTAAACATTGGATGACTACCTGTCCACGAACCCTGCCGTGCACAAGGTACAGCTCTCTTGTGTTTCTTGCCAAGTTTCTAGTTCCTTTTCCTGCCTATCTCCTAGTTGTGTTTCCTGCCTGTCTTAGGCTTACAGCTCCTCCTTACTGCACATCCAATCAAGGTGTGCTTGCATGCAGTCAGGTAGTCCACGTACTCTTCCGCAGTATCAGCAAATGCTGGGTTGTGCACGTAGGCCTGAGCCACGTATCGTTCAGGAGCAGCCAATATTCCCTCTACATTTAGCTACAAAATGGACCTGGTTAGAAATGGATGCAGATCAAAAACTGCAAGTACACAGGCTGTCTAATAATGGAAAAAAATTCCGATAGGACAGATTTTTTTGTTTTCTGTTGAAGACTGAGGTAAATACAGGTTTTGTACCACCCTTTGTTATCTTCATTTAGCTCTGGTTTTAGAAGTCTTTATTTAATTATTCAAGCTGCTTTCTGAATGTCTCAAAAATATATTTTTCCATGGCTTGGTTTTCTATGAAGGTGAAAGGTACTGGCTACCCTTTGAGCATAAACTTGGGTTTTAGATATTAATAACGTGAAAATAGGATTGGGAAAAGGCTTTAAACTTTCTTTTATATCTCTATACCAAACAAATGTGAAGATATCTGTGTGTCTCCAGCATAACTTCGCATTGTGTTTTTTTTTTAAAGGTATCTTATTCTTAAAAGCAACTGGAGTTTATTTTTGTTGTAGACTTGGACTTTTATCAGCTCTTCTAGAGAAAAGGGATTTTGGCCATTACTACTGACAAATTGTAATATTGTTTTGACACATTTAAAATGTGAGTCTTTGCTAATATTTGAAATACAGAGACAAAATGGATAATGTGTGTGTGTGTGTGTGTGTGTGTATATATATTTTTTCAACCATGCCAAGGAGAATTTCTACATTTCACTAAGAAAGTAGGTAAGATGGGGGTTGTAAACATGTCTTTGTGTTATGTTTTAAATTATCTTCCTAAAGTGATTATTTTAGACCAAGTGAATGTAAAAAAAAAAAAAATCTTACTATCCTTGTAAGGTATTTCTATGACTTGTCAGTATTTCCTATATGCTGTATTAAAAGTAATGCAAGTTGACTTAGTCCCTGACAAACCCTTCTTAAGCAAGTTAGTAATATAGAACTTTCAGTGTCAAGAAATAAAGGACTTGTTGGAGGTTCTTCTGGACTGTGACTCCTAACAAGGATGTTAAATGAGAAATTTCCACATTTACCCATAGTCTGGCTTTGTCTGGGGAAAGAAAAAAGTTGGTTTTGTGAGACAGGCAGGAACAGCTCCTGAGATCAGCACCTGTACAAGGACAAGTTTTCTAGCCAAGAGATGAAAATGTTACAGTGACCCTAATAAAATAGCTTGAATCTTAGTTTATTTTCATTTTAGTTTAGAATATGATTTTGATTTTAAAGGAGTTACAGCAGCTATGAGAATATAAAGCATGTTAAGGCCTTTAGGAATAAGTAGCTAGTGTGATGTGTCTGCTTGATCACTGGAAATTTTTATGGAGTCTGACTTAAAACAATGGGAACTGGTTATGGATCTTGAGTCAAAACAATAGGTACCAAGAGGGACAGGTTGAGCATGTGCAAGGATGGAGTTCAATCAGCAGGCACAGTGAGGAAGACTGTCAGCTCTGACTTGCTTTTGCTGCCATATGAGTTTGAAGGTCAAAAGCTGAAGAACTTAGATTTATTTTTTTTTAATCTCAGTGGTTTGTATTTCTCAAGGTTTTATTCCTGCGAGATGGTGATCCTCTGACCTCTCCGCAGATGAGAGCATGAACACTTGTGTGTTTGTAATTAGTAGAGTAGATCTCACGGAAATAAACTACTTCTATAATGAGGTTTATTTTTTCCTTTGCTTTGATGGGAAACTTGTAAAGGAAGACTTGGTGATACTTGTCAAAAGCAGTTTCTCCACATAATAATGTGATGGCAGGAACTGTAAACTTGGTCCCATTGCTGCACAGAGTAAGGAAACAGCTCCTTGCTCTATGCAGGTGGTGTTAGTAATCTCTTTGCACATGAGCAATTGTTTGGAGGAGGAGAGGACTCAATTGTTTCTCCTCTGCTGAATAATAGCACTGAAGAGGGCTTTTCCCTTTGCCATCATCTTACAATGGTGTATGGGAACATGAGGGGGAGGCAGCTGTTTCAAATGGGTATTTGAATGTTTTGAAACAAACTCCATGCAGACATTAGAAAAAAAAAAGCAGATTCCATAGAATGATGAGGGAAGTAACATTGACAAAGCTTTGTGTATCAGGCTGCATTATGAGTAAGAGCATGACATATCCATCAAGTCTAAAAAGCACTGTGAATCCCATAAAAACTTTGGTGATTCAAGCAGATACATCGCTTGAAGCATTTTCCTGGTGTGTTAATGGTCTTAATGGTGTTGTAGGAAAAAAAAATTCTCAGCTGTGTGGCATTATCAAAGAGGGAACAGCTGGATTACAAGAGTTGTGTTTGCAGCAGAGAAGCACTTCAAAGCCGAGGATCGATAGGGTGGCAGTGCTGATCAAAAGGCAACTTGCCTTTTCTGCCCCTCCATGCTCCCAAGTCTGAACAAGGGGGGGCAGGCAGGGCAGAAGGCAAATACTCCCCGTGCCTCCCTTAGAGCCCCCCAGCCTGAGGGCATCATCCCTGTAACCTGGAGGGTGGCTGATGGGCCTGGGCCACAAGCCTTGGGCCGAGCAGCTTCATGGCCCTGAGCGCAGGCAGGCCCTAGGCCTGAGTGTGACCAACCGTCCTGCAGCTTGGCAGGTGTGGGAGGCAATCGGCTGTGTGTGCCAGTGGCTCCCATTGCATCCCCACAGGGGTTATTACTGCAAGCTGGGGATCACCCTGCCTGTGGCCTAACAAGGATTCGACTCTGGATTTGGGGTGCGACTTTATTATTTTACAGAATCACCATTCTGGAAAAGACCCTTAAGACTGATTCCAACCTTCCCTGTCCTCTCCTAACCCATCTCCCTGAGCACCTCATCTCCCTGTTAACCTGTCTGTTCAATACACCAAGGGGTGGGACTCCACCCCCTCCCTGGGCAGCCTGTCCCACATCCCCACAGCTCTTTAGGGGAAGAATTTCTTCTGACATCTCATCTGAACCTGCCCTGGCGCAGCTTGAGGCCATTCCCCTTGTCCTGTCCCTGGGCAGAAGAGACTATCGCCCACCTCTCTGTAACCTCCTGTCAGGTCATTCCAGGCAGGGAGAAGGTCTCCCTTCAGCCTCATCTTCTCCAGATTCAACCCCCTCCCAGCTCCCTCAGCTGCTCCCCAGAAGGTTTGTTCTCCAGACCCCTCCCTAGTATTTAAATAACCCTATCCTTGAGGCAGTGCTCTCAGCTGCGCCGTCGACGCTACGATGCAGCCCAGCTCTCCCGCGTGCCTCAGTTTCTCTCCACAGGCTCCCCCAGGTTCCCGCCCCTTTAAGGCCCGGCCGCTCGGCGGGGTGGGTGGCGCTCGGCGGCACAAGGAGGGTGGCTCCGCCCACGGGGCCGCTTCCTTCGGCAACACCGGAAGTGTGGAGGGCGCTGCGGCCTGAGGCGGCTGGCGGCGTCTCCGGGGCGAGAGGCCTGCGNCGGGAAGCGAGCGGTGCGTTGCCCGGCTCGGGCGGCTTCCCGGGGCAGGGCTGGGCGGGCGCTGGGCGGGCCCCCGGGGCGGCGGCGGCGACGGGCCCAGCAGCCGCGTGTGGGGCGCCCGGGGCTCTCGGGGAGGAGCTGTTGGTGGGTGGCGCGGGGCGGCCGCGGNTGCCTTTTGTCTCGGGGCAGGTGTACGGCGGGCGGGTGGCGGAGCGCGGCCGGCGAGGGGCTCTGCGCGCAGCCCAGCGCTGTGTCTCCGCTTAGCCCGTCGCCGTGCTGAGGGAAAGGCGCCTTCGTGCCAGGAGCGTGTGTGCTGCCCGCGGCGCCGCGGAAGGCGTCCACCCGCGAATCCTGCTTGCGCGGCCGTTTACCG
>VXBZ01011613.1:293016-320278 GCA_013399135.1 Heliornis fulica | reverse complement strand
AGCGCGTTAACCGGAACGCTGAAGCGGTTCTAAGCCCGCGGCCCGTGAGCTGAGCCGCCTCCTGATGACTGCTGTTTCGCCGCAGGCCTTCGGAGCGGCACGGGGAGGCGGTCCCCAGGAGATGAACCGCTGAGGGTCCCGCTCCGCGGCGCCGGACGCGGGGCGTGTGTGACGGAAGGCGCCCGCCCCCTCCCCTGGCCGCAGCAGCGCCGTTCCCTTTCCCACTATGTGACCCGGCGCCCCTGCGCGGCGAGCAGCGTCCTCTTCCGAAGGCGAATGCTGCAGGTGTTGGGGCTTCCCCAGTAAGTATGAGGAGACGCGAGGGCCTCGCCCGTGCGGTGCCTCTCGTGCCAAGCCACAGAAGCCGCTGCTGAAACGAATTCCGTTTGCGTAGCGGGGCAAACGCTTGTGCTTCTCCAGCATCGCGTGGAGGTTTCCAGACTGGCAGGACCGGAGATGGCTGCGTTGCTGCTTAGTGAGGAGCTTTTTGTTATTAGAGGAAGCAGTCCGTGGTGAGAATTTGCCAACGCTGTCTAACTGTAATCATAGTGAACACAGGCAAGTTCTGCCTAAATACCCATTGCTTTTGACAATAGGGATTTGTTGACCTGTAGATCTAAGCCCGAGAGTAAGAAAAAGAGCTAATTAAATTTTGCACTTCTTAGGCCTAGATTGCACTGGTGCCAGCAAGTCAGTGTAGCGGACTCGAGCGCTGTGGTTCTGGAAGGCGCTTTAAGTGTGGGTGAAGAGTTTTGTATGGAAGTAAATTTTCACATGCTGTTTTGTAGTCTGCAAATTATGAAATTTGACTTATCTTTGTTGCTCTACTTCTAACATTTGTTATCCAGCGGGCTTTTTTCCTGTGATGTTTATGTGATGCTTAAATCTGTGGTTTGTGTAATTTTGCAAACAACCAAGAACATAGATGTGTGTGCTGCTAGTGAGTTACACAAGTCCTGAAACTCATCACGCTTGAAAAATAAGTACTGTTGTAGCTGAAAGGGAATTGTTTTGCTGTTTTCAGTCTTTGGACTTCTGTTAATCCCTTCTTCTTTCCATCCAAAGAATGAGCACATGCCGATGGTGTACACCAAGTGGTTCTGACACCACTGAGTTCCTGAAGAGCTATGCTTCTAAACAGTTGTCCCCAGAAGATTTTGAAGGATCCAATGATGATCTCTGTTACTGCCTGGAATGTGTTGTTGAGTACCATAAAGCAAGAGAAAAATTGCCAAGGTTGCATGAGGTAATAAAGGGATTTGGCTGCTGTGGGAGGACCCGAAACTGAAGGGAAACCTCAGAACTGTCAGTGGCTCAGTGCAGGGGGGAGTTTTATGCAGTGGTTGTGTTCTTGGGGAGTAGGGTATGTTGCTTTTAACCATTTGCTTTTTTTTGTATTGCGTTGCAAAGAGCTGATCCTAAAATGAGAGAAGACCCTTGTTTTGCCTATATTCAAATTAGTGAGAAACAAAGCAGTAGTTTGAGAAAAAAAAAAGCCAAACCACAACAAAAACCCCAAACCCACCTGCTAAACAAACTAACAGTTTAATTTTTTTAAATGCATTTTTATTCATCTGACTTCAGTTCAGCCTTGGGTTTGTTCCTCTTTTTGTTTGCTTTCACTTCTCATTCATAGTTTGCTACTATGCTTGAATTTCAGAGATCTGACCTTGCAAGCCTATGAGATTAAAAAGTTATAAAAGTTTGCACAATAATAAGCCTTTTGTAGTTCTTCCTCATTGCTCTCCAGTTTTGTATTTTGGAAAGCAGCTTTTCCCTTATGTGTGTATGTGTATGAGTATTTTTAGCTAATTGAACTAAAAGGTTGACTAACATTAGTCAGCTAGACTTCTCCGGAAGACAGTTCCATGTGAGTATGGATTGGAAATAAGTGGAGTGACTGGACTGCTGAAAGATCCTTTCTGTGTCTTTTGACTGTGGAAATAATCTTGGTTTGTAGTTGATGTTTGGAGCAGTTACTTTAGCTAAGTAATGTTTAGTGAGGCGAATCCCCTACATGTCAGTCAACTCACATTGTTTATAGTCACCCCCTTCCACTGAGATGTTTCAAAATATGTGAGGAGGCAAAATCTTAAAATTGCATTTCCCATCTTCCTAAATCAAATCACTTCTGTGCTGTGCACTCTATGCTGGCAGGTGGGACAGGTTTTATGGCTAACCTGTGGCCTGAGATAATTATTGAAACTGTTTATAAATATTAAACGGAACTATAAAAGTGCTTCTGGTCTCAGTGCCGCTCTTAAGTGAGAGTTTGTGATTTGCATAATCTGAATTCCATGTTGAAAGGTTATTGTTTCACACCATGCTCGAGTAGACTTTCAGAAGTACCTTTCCAAGTTTTCTGTATGTGATAATAAACATTCTTAATCACTTTCTTCAGAATGAACTTTGATTAGTTACATTTTCCTACTGAATTAGGTCTTGTGGAAGTTGGAAACTGCCCGTCTTATTGCCCACATAGAGAAATCTACAGAAGAATCAGCTGGAGAAGATGATGAATTGTTTGTAGTGGATGAAAATGGAGAAACGCAGCTCTCTGGTTATGTGGGCCCGGATTTTGAGAATAACATGAGAGTGCCCCTTCTAGAAATCCTGAAATATCCCTATCTACTACTGCACGAGAAAGTCAGTATGTATCTTACGTGGTGGGAAGGGCAGGGTATTCTTTCTAAGGAAAGAGATGAAAATAACACATAGATAAAACAAAGTACCATGTGTGTATATGTATAATATTAATGCCAGTTGGGTGTGGATTTGTGTTTGTATATCAGTCCTTACTTCAGCTGTGTTTATCCTTTTAGGTGAGCTGTGTGTGGAAGTACTTTGTAGAATGGAACGAAGTCACAACTCCTTTAATGTCTTAGAGAAATATCCAGGAATTTACCTCTTTTTGGTACACCCAGAGGAAGTGGTAGGTTACCTTTTTCTCTTCCACTAAAACTTAGTTTTAAATAGCATTGGAACAAATTCTTATTTTTAATGCCAAGAAGATGAAAATAGTGGCATTCAAAATGTTAAGTATCTGATTTTCTGTATTTCACCAGTGTACATACTAAAATGGGACTTCAGTAGGATGATAGTTACCCTTGCTGAAGGGTAACTATAGACTTTTCTTTTGCAGTTAGTTGTAGCATCGTTTTGTCATTTCATTTAGCCAGCAAAAGTTAGACATTTTCAACCAAACTGTATATTTAAACTTTATACTCCCAGATAAAGTTCACGTGTGCCAGGGTTTGTAATTTAGCATGTGAATTCCTGTTATCTTCCCTGCTCTTTTTTCATACCTGGAAACTTTCATGTTTTAGTAACATTCAGAACCTTAAAAACTGAGAAAGTAGGGTAGGGTATTGCTGACTGTACAACAGAACACATCTGTAGTATACAGTTAACAGAAAATGTGAAACAATGTAAAGCAAGTTCACAGCTAAATGCTATCCCTTTGTCACATGAATCCAGTTTATTATATTTGTATATATTAGCCTGAATTTTTAGCTGCCAACATCTATGTATAGAAAGCCTGTTCCTAAGGTTATTTTTGGGAAAAAAAAAACTCTTTACTTGCATTTGTAAGACTTTACGTGAGTAAGAATATACTTTTGTCCCATTCATAATAGCAGTGATTTCAATCTTACAGCACGGTGACTTTTATTTGTTCTCCTTAATAAAAGAACAACCTTTTTTGTGTCAATCCTTAGATTCGTCGATGGGCCATCTTAACAGCAAGGAATTTAGGGAAGGTTGACAGGGATGACTACTATGACTTGCAGGAGGTGCTGACTTGCTTGTTCAAAGTTATTGAGTTGGGGCTTTTTGAGAGTCCGGATATTTACAGCTCCTCGATGTTTGAAAAGGGTAAACTCGTCCTTCTGCCATCTCATTTGTATGATACTACCAACTACAAGAACTACTGGCTAGGTGAGTGTTTATGATCAGGAAGGAATTTGTAGGTATAGTCTCATCTTGTAAGTGCCTCTTTTGAGTCAGTAGTCTGCTTCACAGCTGCAGTTTATTTTGGGGCATGTCAGATTTGAATACTGCACAGCCACAGTATTGGGGCAGTGTTCAGTTTCATGTTGCTGCTGACCTGACCAGTAAAGGGTTCTGCTGGTAATGGTGTTCGGAAAATGATCCTTGATTTGGTGAAAATTAGAACAAATTTTGCAAATATGTGGCTAGATTGCTTCTTTTTTTTTTTTCTTTTTTTCTTTTCTCTCTTTTTGTAGGGATTTGTATGTTGCTAACAGTGCTGGAAGAACAAGCTATGGACTCCTTGTTACTGGGCCCAGACAAACAAAATGATTTCATGCAGTCTATACTTCACACCATGGAGAAAGAAGCAGCTGGTAACTGAGACTAAGAGTTCATAGCCCATTTTTCATCTCTGTTGAAATTCCTGTTTAACTGAATAAATTTGTAATAGTATAATGCTGAGGTGACTAACTGAGGCTTACTGATCTTCTGGAAGATGCCCAGTATTCCACAATATTTGGGTAATACTGACAAATACTGAAAAGTGACATTCATACACACCCTTTAGTGGAGAAGGGATGGCAGGGCTTTGCATAAGGCTGGCTTAGAGGTTTTGAGACGACAAATCTCTAATTTCCTAAATATTCACTTTATGTACAGGTTGTATGGAAATGCACATTTTGTGTCCTGAAGTTTGGCTTTTTGGTCATGACATAAACACCTGAATTGCTACAAATGGCTTAAATTTTATGTCTTCGTCCATCTGTTGCAGAGAATCCTTTTTCCAGATGGGGATTTGTACTTCAAAATTTAGACTAATAGCCCTTGGGTTGGTCTTGTAGGCCATGTGCCATGACATAGCCTGGGAACGGCACACGAACTCGAGACAAGGGCTGCCTCTTAAATGATCTTTTAAGTTTAATATGTTTACTGAGGATATGATATTATCTTATATGAAGAATAAGGAACACACTTGAAAGAAAACCAATTGGTTCTAGTTTAAAGTTGAAGACTAAATTGTCATAGCAGTGTAAGTTGTATCTGCTTTTAGAACAGCACACCAGAAATCAGCACGAAAGAATCGGTTCCGTAGAGTTGGGAAATGTTGGTAGTAGTTACTCAGGCTCCTTCTGGCTGGGACTGCATAAGGAGCAGCCTCTGACTGTAGAGATAGGAGAGGCTGATATTTTTTTTTGTTATTATTTTTCATCTTTTTTTTTCTGAATTATGGAGTATAGTTGTAACTACTAGAATACTTATTATATTAGTATTTAAGAAAAGTTCAATGAAAATCAAGTACTTTCAACTTCAGCTTAGTCTAAGAATGTACAGGATTCACATTTCAACTTTCCCCAATATTACTGTTATGTTTCAGATGATTCCACTGACCCCTTCTGGCCAGCGCTGCATTGTTTCATGGTTATTTTGGATCAGCTCGGATCTAAAGTATGGGGTCAACTTATTGATCCTGTCCAGGCCTTTCAAACCATTATCAACAGTGTGAGCTACAACAATGAAATAAAAAATATACGCAGTAGCTTTAAGAGGTCAGTTTTGTTAAGAGCCTAGAACAGTTCATGACTTTGTTACCAGGTAGTGTAGTCGCATGGTCTTGGTTTTCTTGTCAGTGCTGCCTTAATTTGTGTTGGGAGGGAGATGTTGCTAATGTCAGGCAGTGAAGAGATGACAGAGGTCCCAAAAAAACTGTGAGGTTCTTTCAAAAACATACGTGCTCACTTCATTTGGTTATCTGTTAAACCTTTGAGACTTTTCTCCTGGATTGGGAATACTGATAACTGTTTAGTGTTTATTTAGTGCTCTAACCAACTTGCACTTAAGTTTAATGAAGATTGCTGTCTCTGAGACTCTTGGTAAAATTATGGGAATTCCAGGATTGTCAGTGGATGACAGTGTTAGATTTTATTGTAGTTCCAGGTGACACTTGACTTGAGTTTACTTTCAACTCATGTTAAATCTGACCTTGAGAAATATTGACTACTGCATAGTCTAAAGTTTTATTCCTTTTCTGAATGTGTTGCTTGCAGGGGAGGTAATAAAATGAGAATCACAAAAATGGCCTTTAATAGTGTTTAACATTGCTGCTGAAAGGAAATGTTTTAAAACAGCATTTATCAATACTCCTTTGAAAGGTGTTCTAAGATAAAGAGTTTTTATGTCCCTTGTGAGTAACAGTATTACCAGTACTGAACAGAAAGCTAGTTGATACGCTTGTCCAGTCCAGAAATAGTTGGTTAGTATGCTGCTTGAAAATCTAGAAAGACCTTCCATGGGAACAGCATTGTGGTAGGTAAACTTGAACTCCATCTTCTGGTATGCTGTCCCTTTTAAGGATTTTTGTAAGAATACAGATCCCAGCACTCTGGGAATGCCTCCTGTTTCTTAAAACTAAACCAGTTATTTTTAAAATGTTGGTGAAAAATAGTACCTAGATAATGATAGCAGTTGTCTGTTTTTCCTGAGACATTGTCACTCAAGGTTGATGAAATTGTGTCTTATGTTTAGTGTTTTTGTACACACAGAGACCCTCTGAGGTTAGATAGCTACTTCTATATGTGAAATGGGAAGGCATGTTAAAGGAGATTTTCTTTGGTTAAGTTATTTGAGTCTTGTGTTCAAATGTTTGTATACAAGGCTGTGATTGAGCTGCGCTTAGTTATTGAAAATTCAAAGGAAATTGAATTCTGGGTATTTATTCTAGGTAGTCAAATCCATGACTTAATACAAAGCTCTTTTCCTGAGGCAGTTGCTTCCCCTACTCCTTACAGGCAGGATAGACCAAGGTGTACCTTTTTAAATATGGTATCATTTCATAGGCACAGGGTCAGGATCTGAGAAGTGCCATCTGTGGCTTGGCTAGTTGGCTTTCTTTCAGCTGTGTGGAGACTGTAATGATTTGTATTTCTTTCCAGGACAAAAACTGAACCAGAGTCAGACAGCGATGATGGCATGGTTACTTGCAGTCAGATTGTGTATAGTTGCAACACAGAAAGGCCTCAAAAGGTATTGAAAAACACTTGTTTTCCTGCTCTTTGTAACCTGATCGCTGAACGACACCGTCAGTTTAAACCATCTATAAAACACTAACGATGTCAGCACACCAACATCTTGGTAATGCTTTCTAGTAGAAGTATGACTTCATGCTTATTTCATAGGTTATACTTCAGGAAATGAGTTTCTTGTGTGGTAGCTTGATTCTTGTTTTTTCTTAAGTTTGTATTTTGACTCAGCATCTCTTACATCCTAATGCTGTCATTTAATCAACATATATTTGAGAGGAAGTAAACTTCTATAACTGAAAAACCTGGCAGGCTGAACTGTGCAGATGTGTTATGAGGATCACTTTATTTTTCAGGATACTGGATGGAAGGCTGCCATTTGTCCAGACTACTGCCCCAGCATGTATGAAGATATGCAAACACTGGCTAACGTGCTTCAGTCTGATATTGGCAGAGATATACGTGTCCATCACAGCACATTTTTGTGGTTCATCCCTTTTGTTCAGTCACTTATGGATCTCAAGGACTTGGGTGTGGCATATATAGTAGAGGTCATTCACTACCTCTGCTCAGAAATCAAAGATATTCTCAGTGACAGAGTCCAGCAGTGTGACAAAATATCTGAATTTTTCCTCCTGATCTTGGTGTCCATTATTGAGCTACACAGAAATAAAAAGTGCCTGCATCTGCTGTGGATTAGCTCCCAGGAGTGGGTGGAAGCAGTGGTGAGATGTGCTAAGCTTCCAGCTATAGTATTTACACGGTGCACTGAAAAGCAACCTGGGCTGTCTGTGAGAGGTTCATCATCAGTGTCTTTGCAAGGTTCTAACTCCGTGCAGAACTCCTGTGTGCAGTTGATACGCAGCCTTCTTAGAGAAGGCTATCAGATTGGGCAGCATACACTTTGCAAGCAGTACCTAGACAAACTCAATCTTCTTCTGCGAGGAAATATCTCTTTAGGTTGGCAGCTGAACATTCAGGAAACCCAGGAGCTACAAACATGTCTAAGGCAAGTTATAAGAAATATGAAGGACAAAGTATTGAACACACCTGTGCCCTCAGGAAACAGCACAACCTCGACAACTTTACCTACCGTTCCTATAAAGCGGGAGAGGAGGGACAGTGGTGATGGATACAAAATGGGTGTATGTGGCAGAGATGACCTTTGCTCACCTGTTATGTCAAAGGAAGGTGGAGGTGAAGATTGTCATGGGAACCTTTTCCCTAGAGGAAAGAGTGCCACGGAAGAGGAGTGTAGAGATGCTTCTAAAAGTTTGTCAGCTTGGACATCCACAGAAGGACTCTTGACAAACATTAAAAAGGAATTTAATGACCAGGAATTTTTCTGCCCAGAGAACTCTTTGGCAAAAACAGTTTGTGGGAAAGTCCAGGAAAACGTGAGTAATCAACCCCTTGCTAGGAAATGTGATGTGGATAATCAGTGCTGTAATCCAAATGCCCAGTGTTCGGATTTCAGAAGGAGCATAAAGTTGGAAAAATGTGAAGCAGAACACACAACATATCTGACTGCTCAAACTTCTCTTGGTTCTCCAGAAGATGATTATGGCTCAGGTGGGAAGGAAAACAACATGTCTCCCAGCTCCTCTTCAGAGCGCAAAGTGGATGTGCAGAGATCCGCAGATTTGAAAAACAAGATACAGAAAACTCAATGGCCCTCGAAAATCTCTCACCCAGCGAAGCCATGCGACTTGAGAGACTGCAGTTTAACAACAAGTGCCTCAAAAGCAGAGGTAGAGCAACCTAACTCCTGCACTAACTCTGTGTGTGCGAGCAAAGATCGTTATAAACAACAGGGAGTGACTGCTGTGTGTGGAAATGAAATCTCTGTTGACACTCCATCTTCAAGAAGTTGTGGAAGTATGCAGGAGAAGAGCGGTAACGGTACTCTTCAATCCAGACTGGCTCCCCCTAAACAGATACCAAAAGAAAAAACATTAGATTCCTCCAGCTTCTCTAAAAATGAACGTGGTATGCAGGAAAACGAAGATAACCGTATTTTGCTTTCAGGGTCTAATGACACCTTACTGAGGAAAGTATCCACTGAAGCGAAGTCAAGTTTGTTTAAGTCCATGTTTAAGAAAAACACAGACATGCAAACTTCAGAGAGTGAACACTGTAATTTAAATGACTTGGTTAGGAATGACTCTAGAGGTCAAGTTTCAAAGACATTTTGTACGGATAAAACTTCAGCAAATGGTTGTGTTCCATCTAGCTCTGAAAGCCAGAGGGATGTGTATGGTCCTGCCTCTCTGATCAAGCCACTGTCAGTGAAGTGTGAATCTAGTGACAGGTTGTTCAAATTCTCAGAATATTTCAAGACGGAAAAGAATTCAGTGGGGAAAAAGGAGGATTTTGAGAAGATGGTTTCTGAAGATAATACTTTAACAGACTCCCAGGTTGATAGAGAACTCAGTAAACTGTCTTCAGCTGCGTATGCCAAAAGTGTCAATTTTCCTGTTGCTTCAAGCCAAGAGAGCTCCGTTCATCATAATGTGTGTGATATTAGAAGGAAAGTGAAAGGCACTGTTAGATCTTCTAGTGATGGCCAGAGTACCAAGTCTTCCTGTGATGCAGATGGCCCTGACAATCAAATCATTATAATTTCAGACTCTTCAGATGAAGATGTGGCTGACAAGGAGGAAACAGAAAAACAGAAGGAAAGTGTGTATCCTGAAAAGCAGCCTTCCACTCCTGATGGCGATACCAAAACCGAGTCCAAGACACCGAGCTCGCCCTTGTCACCAGGAGACTGTGAGTCTCAGTACTTCGAGTTTGAAACAGAAGCTGATGTCTTTTCAGTATGGCAAGATACTCAAGCCTATAATATGGAATCAACTCAGGAGTATAAACAAGACTGTGTTTCAACATCAGCTGACAGTAGTAATTCAGATGGTTTGCTGAATGATCACACCAATGAATGGGGTTATGATGTGGATTATGTAAGCGATGATGCCGTGGAAGAAGCAAATTCAGTGGAAAAGCAGGTAGAAAATACTTCTCTTCAGGAAGAAGCTCATAACATAAAAGCTACTGTTTCAACATTGCAGGAAGCAATTAGTAAAGAAAATGCAAAAGATCAACTGGACAATTTTGCAGACAAAGGTGCTGTTACTAATGACTTCACCCTGGACACAAAATTGACTGAACCCAGAGCATCTACATCTAAAATGTCACTAGCTTCAAAGTTGGCCTTTAAGAAAAGTAGCTCAAGCCCACTGAAAAATACAGCAAAACCCATGGTAACAAGAACTGTTAAAAAAAGTCCTAAAAAATCTCCTGTTACTAAACCTGCACAAAATAAACTAGGTCAGAGCACGTTAAGTCCTCACCCTGGCAAGTCAGGGCCTGCTGTCGTTCCTCCGTCGAAGGTGCGGCAGCGGCCTGCACCGGCATCAGCCGTGGAGAAGCTTGGCCTGAGGAAGGCGCCTCGAAGAGCGTACGAGTTATCCCAGCGCTCCTTGGACAGCCTGGACAGACTGCGCAGCTACGGGAAAGCTGCAGGGAGGGTTGGAGCAGCACAGAAACACAAGACTAAGTTAATTGCTCCTCAGAGTTTGTCCATAAAACATAACAGAAAACTGCTCGCCTGCCAAGACCTTCAGTTTTTAAGGCAGACGAGGCCCAAAAATGTCAGAGTGAAAAACCTTGCGGGAAGTTCGGAGAGTAGAAACAAAAAAGTTCACCAAGCAGATGCGAAATCTTCACGACAGAAGCTCAGAAGTTTTGTATTGGCAACTCCTAAAGGATCTGTTGAAAACCAAATAGGGGAACAAAAGGACGAGACTCTTTGCCCTCCTACCAGTGAGGGAAAATACGAGAGCCACTCTGTGAAGGAGCCACCATGTCTGTCTAAAATGCCCAGTTTTTCAGACACTAGCAGAAAATCAGAGGATTACAGTATGATGGTTCCTCCTGTACCCAGGGGCTCAAGTCTTTCTTCTGTGTTTGTTGGAGATGATAAAGATGAACCTTCAGGAAAAAGTTTGATTGTTCAGCCTGACTGTGAGAAGACAACTTCAAAAGAACATGGATGTGAACCAAATGAGAACAGTGAAGATGATGATGATCTATTTTTAACTCAGTTGGATCCTGTGGATATGGAACTATGTTCTCAGGAGGAAAGTGTTCCAGATATTACTGTAGCTAGTGAAACACCAGAGGAAATGGATACTGATGAAAGCCTTCAGCAGAACCAATCCTCAGCTGGTGTGAAATGTCAGTACAAAGACTGTATAGCAAAAGTGGAAAAACCAGCCGAGTACTGTAGTAAGCATTCAGCCAACAGCTCGAAAGAGGACCACTTGTTTGCTAAACCTCTCCTGCCTCCTAAACCAAGAAAGCCTTCCACTACCAAAATTTTCAGCTCAGCAAGTTCTTCACGGAACGCGGCGTTCAGCAAGGATCTTGAAGATGTTAAAAAGCCACTGCCAGCCTCAAAAAACAAAGTGAAAGTGATGAAACCAGTGGTGTTCAGGCCACCAGACGCAAAGGCTCTTCCAGTGGGAAGTGAAACGTCCAAGCCCCCAAGCTCCAGTGGTGTAGCTCAGTCCTGTATTTCCAGTAATGTTCTCCAGTCACTCAATACACACAATGCTTCGAATCTTCCCCGAGGGCCTGCCCGGGAGACATGCGCCTCCTTTCTTGGCGCTCAGCAGCGTGATCACAGCATCTTTGTTAACGAAGTCCTGAAGTGGACTTATGAAATGTTTGCAAACTGCAGCCAGTTTGGACCTCCAAGTAATCTCCTGCAGTCTGTAGTAGCCTCTGTTCCTGTCCAATTTCAGGGATACAATGACTATTTTAACACGTTTTTCCCCTTGATGATGCTAAATGCCTTTGAAACAGTAAGTAGCTATCTGTCTGTGCTTTGTTTTCATCAGCCCCAACTGTTTTTTGTGTCCTCTGCTTTACCTTCTGAAGATGTTCAGATGCAAACCTGAATGAGGGAATGATTTGGGGGAGATATCTGGACAGTTATATTTAAAATTTGGGACTTCCAGTGTTGTTCACCCCAGTAAAGGGAATCTCTTCTCTGTGCACATCCACAGTAGCACACTTAAGGAGGGGAAAAAGGGGTTTCTTTGTCCTACAAAGTGTAAGCCAGAAATCTTTAAGAAACAGACCTTTCAGTGAGAATGTCTGTAAAAGTGAATAAGAATGTAACTCCTTGATTTATGTGGAGAACTTTCATGAGAGGGTGGGCTAATCTGAGGAGTGGATCTTCCCAAATGGCTTAACCTTATTAATGAGAAAGTGCAGTGTTCCTTCATTGACAGTCTGTGGTCAATGCACCGCTTCTCTTGTAGAAATAAGGCAGAACAATGCAGTCAATACCAGGATAATACAGGTATTGTAAGGTGAAGATGCAATTGGGGGGTCCCACATTTGTTTCAAAGAGTTTTGTAAGGAAGTACATAAAATGGGGGTGGGTTGGGAGAAAGCACTTTGGTTTGCCCTGCATGTGTTTGTTGTGGGTATGTGCACTAGAAATGGGTAAGAGTCTTCAGTGCCTTGTACTTGACAATCTGTTAGCTTTGTTTTATTTCTGCTCAGTATATTTGCCTTTTGAGTCTTGACAGGTTATGTGGTACTCTCCAAAGTGTTTTTATTTAGCTTTTACTTTCCAATTCATAGCTGGTACAAGAGTGGGTAGAAAACCAGAGAGGAAGAGAGAAGAGTTACCATTTCTTCTTACAGAGCTTCAGTGCTGACTTAAACACAGCAGATTTCACAGGTAGGCTTTTTGGTTTTTGGTTCTGAGACCTTCTAATTTTCACATAGTGTGTTATAGTGAACTAGTACTTGGAGGTAGAATTTTTTACTTATTTTAAATACTGAAAGAATCTTAAATTTGCTATTTTACAGAACATACATAACAAATACTTATTTAATGGGGAATTTGTTTGTTGTTTGAATACTTTGTCTCACCCATCTGGGATTTTTTTCAGCTTCATTTGGTAAATAAAATAGTCCTTGACATGCTGTATTTTTAGAGCACTATGTTCAGACTTAAGGCTGGATATAGTTGAAACTCTTCATAGTATTTTGCTATAGCTTTAAAAACATACAGGTATTACTGAGGTATATGCAGTATATTAGTCATACTACTTAAGTAGTCAAAAAGTAATTGTAACCATTTTCCTTTTAATTGTTCTAATTTAAAACTGTATTTTGTCTAGCTCATTTTCAAGAATGTGATTTGGCAAGGCAGCTTCATCCAAAGGAGGATGACTTAATCTTTCTGGTGGTCCAGAAGAGAAAAGACACCTTTAGGGAGGAACATGAGACCGAGAACCCAGTAATGAATCATGTTGGTCTCGTGACACGGTTTGCCCGTGCGTCTGGCCGTTTAACTCGTAAGTGCGTGGGCTTAAGATACAAGCGGGGTTGTTGTTGGTACCATCAAATGCTTCTTTGTAGCTGGCTGTTGATAATTATAATATACACTTACCCCATGGGGAGTGGGACTGGTTTTCCACTGTTGCATGTCTGTTCTGTGCTAGAAACATCATAAAAAGCCAGGAACTGAAGCTGCAGACCTGCTTTCCGTGCGTTTTTCTAGGGACTTCCTTTAATACAGATGTTAATACTTTGTGTAAGAACAGGAATTAATTACAAGTGCTTTGCATACTTCTTTAGGAGTTGTGGTAAGGTATTACCAAGTGCTCTGAACTTCAGTGGTCTCACTGGCTCAAGTTTTCGTTATCTCCTTGAATTGAAGTTGTGAATTACTACTTGTGGGTGTTTTTTACCCCTCAATAGGACAAAAGGAGCAGCATACAGTCTGCCATCTTTCTGTGAAAACTCGAGGCAATTTGTCATTCTTCATGAACAAGCAAGTGAAGTGCGTGGTGGTTGGCTCCCTGGTGACCACACGCCGAACTTTCAAAGGTTTACTACTGTTGAGCAGGAGCCCACTGGCTAAACCCATCATAAACCCAAGTTACAATGACTTCTGTCCGAGAGATCTGCCTGTCACGTCGGGAAGTACTGTAAGTCCTGCAGCTACAAGTGATGGGGTGACCGAGTGGGCGTGTAGACCTTGATTTTTTGCAGACCTGGTTTTGCATTCTGTTTGTGCAAACAGACAAGTTCCAAAAGTACAGAGGCACTTTGCTTTTCAGAGTGGGTTGACTGGCTGGATAGAGAGGAGTCTGAATTTGCTCAGGTACATTTGCTGTATTGACATAGATACTGGTAGGTACTTGAAGCAGATATCAGGAAGTAAGGTGTAGTGTGAAAAAGGTAAGAAAAGTAAGGATGTGTAGAGTAAATGAAACCTTCGTGAATGGCTTTCAGATTAGGGTTGGGTGTGCATGCAGAGAAAACCTGGAATTGAAACCTTCTGTGCCCTTCAAGTTTTTAAGTTGTAGCTAGAGGGGTGGGAGATATTATTGAAAATACCTAAAATTGGCATGGGAGGTTTGATAGTAATTTGATAGCTTTTTCCCCTGTCTCTTCAGGCATGGGATATGAATGAGTACAATGAAGATCAAAAGAGAGCCATTGAGACCGCTTATGCCATGCTAAAGCAACATCCAGGGCTTCCCAAAATCTGCCTCATCCATGGACCACCTGGAACAGGGAAATCCAAAACTATTGTTGGACTCCTGTTTCGTGTTCTGAGACAGGTAAGTGAATGTGATGTGACTCCCATGGAAGTCAGTGATAACTCAAACTAAATGCAAGGGTAGTATTGGTGATTACGGGAGTGTAATTAATTAAGCAGCCTTAGTTAATTCTGTACTGTGTAGGGTATAAAGGTGGAAATAATACCTTTTGGGCATCTTGGAAAACACTCTGCATAATTTTAAAATTGTTAAAATGTACACCATGAGTAGTAGTATAAACAGTTTTTACATAAAGACCCTTATGATGATGCATTAAAGAATGTTATTTGGGCAGGCCCATTTAATGGTTTTCATACTGGCTTCCAGTGGATCCATCAAGTACATTGTTGTTGAAGGGGATTCATGCAAATAGAATATATTTGTTATTTGTTGCTCAGTGCAAGACATACCGTAAGAGTTAACTCTGGTGTGATAATCCCCATATCTCTGCATGCTGATTAAGATGAGTGTACAGCCTGGCTTTTAAATTGCAAATAGTAACAATCTGAAGGAGCCTGTTTTGATTTGTTGTTAATTAATTTACAGAACACTAGGAATGAGAAGGTGACTCAAAGAACCAATTCAAAGATCAAACCAAACCGTTTTCTGGTTTGTGCACCATCAAATGCTGCTGTTGATGAACTCATGAAAAAGATCATTGTTGCATTTAAGGAAAAATGCCAAAACAGACAGGAGCCTTTAGGTAAGATTTATTTCCATGTGTTAAATAGACAAAACCTGAAGGAGAAACTGGAACAGTCGATTATTTGATTATATGCTACTCTGAGCAGCTGTTTTCTCTTGCAGAACGTGGTGGTACATCCTTTTCTAAAAGGTCTATTAAGTTTTCTTAAACACTTCTTAATTTCTTAAAATTTCGTAAAATAAATTGCACTTTGTCTTTCATATAGTCATTGACCTTTTCCTCATACTGTTAGTTTCAGTTCACCAGTTCTTATGTGCTCCTTGAAGATTTGAACACAAGACCTATTACCTTGATTGTGACTCTGCTAATCATGCTGAACAGACTGATGGAAGTCGATGTGTCTGAGAACTCCTTAGGCCCCGTCCTGTGCCCCCAGTTTTGTGACTAATACAAGGGGACAATACAAAGGAGATGAATTCTGAACAAGGCATCTACTCTGTAGTGGGGAGTGGGGGGAATGTGCATTGTAACTGTGTGGAGTCTGTATTGACTCGCCTGCCTTGCTAATGGCACTGTAACTTTCTAACCTAGGCATTAGGTAGGTTTTAGTTAAGGAAGCCTGAGAATAAGAGGTGGCTCTGTTAGCCACCACTAAACCACAGGCAACATACATAACATATAAAAACACAGGCAGCTCTGTGTTAGAGTTTTTGAAACCACTGAATTGTTCAGTAGTTGTGTTTAGGTAAGTACAAATAAATTGTTGCAAATCCCTGAGAAGCAGAAAAGGAAAAGTCTTGTTTAATTTTTCTCTCATACCAAAGTGCAAAGATTATTGGATCAATCTAAAATATTTTGACTCTGATTTTGTAAACAGGAAACTGTGGTGATATCAAATTAGTGCGACTTGGTGCTGAAAAAGCAATCAACAGTGAAGTCCGGGGGTTTAGCCTGGATAAGCAAGTTGAACACAGAATGAGTAAGTAAGATGATGCAAATTGGGACTGCTCTTCAGTCTCCTCTAAGAGCTTGAAGACCTTTTACACTTTGGGACTATGTGTCCTTTAAGAAGGAAGAGCTGGGAAAAGATTTTTCTGCAGCAGTGCTTTGTAAGCATTGTTTTTCTCAATCTTTGTGGGAAAATGTCACTTTACGTACGGCCTAAAATCTAAGCAAAGCCTAAGAAGTAAACAAGATGACTTTTTTATAAAGGGACTGTAACTAATGTGCCCTAAAGCCATCATTTGTAAGCAGTGTGGTTACACAGTGCTTGAGAGCTGTGGTTGGGACCAAGTCTTGTTATCTTTCTTTTGTAAGATTTCAGTAGGAGAGGAAATCCATTTGTTCTTAATAACTGCAGATGTGGGACTGGGAGCAAGTGTTCCTGTAGAGCAGTTCTTCCATTCCTCCTGCATTTTCCATTTCGTTACAGAGCGGAAGCCGGCTGACTGTGACCACGACATTCAGAAGAGAAAAGCAGCTCTGGATCAGCAGCTGGACATGCTGTCTCGTCAGCGTGCCATGCACAGATGTGAGAGGAAGGAGGTAGTAAAACAGTAGTATTTTTAATTTCATTTGTGTCTCTCTTTGTATTCATAACTGAACACAGAGTAAAGAACGTTTTTCCTGTTTAATGCTGTTTCTGAGCAATGGCTGTTTCTTCACCTGCTTTTCAACTAATGGAAAGATTAGCTAGCACTGTGAGAGGGAATGAAGAGCCTTACACAAGGAAACACTTTTTGTCGATTTATACTGGTGTTTTCAGCAGATCAGTGCCACTTCATGCTCTGGTGTTCAGTAGTCTTCATTTGGGTCCGTCACCGGTGTAACTATAAAACATAATGGTTTGTCTTGTGTGCTTCAAAGCTCTGGTTAACTGGCCGTGGTGAGATACATTGTGATCTGAGATCTTGGGATAGGTGTTGCGTTTGAAGCCTTCAATTATTTTTTTTACTAACAAAAAAGGCATTTCTGCTCAAATTACAGATTTCTAATGGTAAACCTGTTGCTAGTTGCACAGAAATGTAAAGTGTGGTGTTGTGTATTGAAAGTTGAAATACGTTGACTTATTTATAAAGAAACTAATCTGCTTTTTTCTGATGGGTCTGAACACTTGTAAATGTTTAGGAAATGAAATAGGACATGGAAGGAAAAAAGGTATATGGGAAATGTGTTAGTTATTTCTGATATTTCTGTGGTTTCTCATCCCTCCCATCTGCTCCCACCCAGAGTCAAATGTTAGATGATGAAATTGGCAGACTTTCAAAGGAGAGACAGCAGCTTGCTTCTCAACTAAAGGAGGTAGGAGTTTATCTATAGAGCAGCTCTTTAATAAACCTCAGCTAATCTCTTTATATATTTGGTGTCTGTTAATCGTGGTGGAGATGTGCTTTCACAAACAAACTTCTAACAAATATGTGGACTCTTAATGTTAGTGAAGACTCTGAGTCACAAATGTCAGGTTGACCTAAACTTTGCTCACTTCTACTGTGTCTGGATTGCATAGCTATAGAGATAAAGAAATATTTTCCAGTTTGCCACCTCAGAGATGGCATAATTTCAAGTGAGAGTAACAATTCAGTTAAGCCAGCTTGTGATTTTATTTGTAATAATGCAAGTAGCTTCACTAGGATGCTGTGCTATGTCTGGCAGTTAGAATTGTCTAGATAGGTAGAAATTGCTCTAAGGTGGGTGAAGGAGCTAAGAGAAGACCTGGTGTCCTGTTGTACCCGAAGGTGCGGGGGCACTCTCAGAAAGTGCAGGTGGACATCATCTTGGAGTCTGACATCATCTGCTGCACGCTGAGCACAAGCGGAGGAGGTCTGCTGGAATCTGCCTTTTGGCGGCAAGGACTTGATCCTTTCAGCTGTGTCATTGTGGATGAGGTCAGTGAAGCTGAGTATAGGTCAGCCTTACTCCAGCTCCTTGTCACTGCTTGCTGGTGTAACGTGTGGTGGGCTCACTTGCCCTGTCCCCATCTTTTAGCTGATAACTAGCCTGTTCTGCCACGTGGAGACTTCAGAAAGAATAACTTTTGCTTATCTTTCTCACTTGTTTGGTGCTTTAATAGCAGGCAGTTTTTAATTAAAAATCATGGATGAAGTGTGATTGTGGCTACAGAGGTTTCCAGACGGGTGAGTTATGTTTGTGTTTGTTTGGAGGGAGCCCTGTGTATTTAATGCTGAAGAAAAATCTCTTGGAGTTTATTAGTATGTTTCTCTTGGGTTTTGATTTGTTTGTTTGTTTCAGGATTTTTCTAGTTTTGTTTTGAAGACTTAAAAAGTATTTGAGATGATGGCTGTGTTACAGAAATTTAACATATTTTCCTCCTTGCTTACAAATTGTACTTTTTCTCTTGTCTGCATGTACAAAAGGCAGGGCAATCCTGTGAGGTTGAAACACTGATTCCACTGATCCATCGTTGTAATAAGCTTGTCCTTGTTGGGGATCCCAGACAGCTCCCTCCTACTGTAAAATCTGTAGTAAGTGTTCAGATTTTTCATGCTCTCTGTAGTATAAGGGTAGTATCTATTTTTATGTGGAAAAGGAGAAAAGACTCTTTGTCAGATGGTGGTGTGTATCGGGCTGACTTTGACCCTGCTGAGGCCAGCCTCAGAGGGAGGCCATGCCAGTACACCCTTCAGATGTGTGAATAGGCTAATAGGGATGTGTGAGTGCCACCTCTGCAGACCTTCCTGAAGTAGCTTGAAACTGATGCCATGCACTGTTAGAGATCACTGTGGCAACACGAACTGGAGTGCCACTTGGTTCATGGTGTGACACTATTGCAGCAGACTTACCTCCTCATGTGAGCTTTAGTGTCACCTTCCTTAAGGCATGGAGCATGAAGACTACCTGTTTGTATGGGGACTTTGTCACCCTGCAGATGTGTCCTAAGGATGAATGTATAGGAGTGCTTTCTTGTATCCAACAATAAAGACTGTTTTAAACCTCTAATAGAGGAGGAGAAAACCAGACTGGCATCTCTAGTAGGGTAAACAAGCACACACTGGCTGTGTGCTTGTTTAATGATGTCCCATCTGGAAGATGTTGCTTTTTGTTACTAGTGATGTTTCTAAAACTTTACTGTCTTTACTGTGTTGTGACTCACAAAGGAAAGTTGTCTTGCTAAAGACTACACTGACAAATTTAGATTTATGTAGGTGATACTTACTGAACTAACAAAGAGTAACCAAATAGACAGTAGCAGTGCGAGTAGCTGTCACGTTGTCAGTGGTTTAGAAGGTCTGCAGGCCAGGAGTCACATGCCTGGAGACCCGTTCTCTGGAGGTGAGCCTCCTGCTTTGCCCCGGCAGAAGGCGCAGGAGTACGGCTACGATCAGTCCTTGATGGCGCGTCTCCAGCGGCACCTGGAGGAGCAGGTCCAGAGGAGTGTTCTGCGGAGCCTGCCGGTGGTGCAGCTGACTGTGCAGTACAGGATGCACCCTGACATCTGCCTCTTCCCCTCTCACTACGTTTATGGCAGGACTCTGAAGACTGACAGGTGAGTAGCTGGAGGTTCGGTCCCCTTTCTGAGCGGGGGTATCTCAAAGAAGCCTTTTTGTATCAGGGTATTCTCTCGAGTCTAAAGAGTCTAAAAATTCTTGATATTGTGGGAAGGGGAAGATGCTTAAGTGGGGAGAAGACTTGCATTCCATCTCCTGCTAGTGCTGGCTGTGATATGTGAGTTTACTAGATCACTTAAAATCTCATGTATTTAATGCTTAGAGTTCATTTTCAGGCCTTGACATATGCCAGTGAAAATTAAGGACTTTGTGAGGGGAGAAAGGTGAAAGTTGCTTGTATTTGACAACCATGGTGTAAAAAAAAAAAATTGTTTCTTAGAATTTCTGTGTGCTTACCTGGTGATGAAAATGTTATTTACAGAGCAACAGAAGAGAACAGATGCTCTTCAGAATGGCCATTCCAGCCCTACCTTATTTTTGATGTAGGAGATGGTCGTGAGGAACGAGACAATGAGTAAGTTCTCCATTCTGTTCTGCCAAATTTTAGATTTGCTGAGAATTAGTTACCTGTAGAAGAGTTACCTTCTATCCTCTGTTGTTCCAAATACATAATAAGTGTTCAAAATTGCATTTTCAACTTGATTTAACTTTACAAAATTTTTGTTTACTAAAAGCAGGTGTTTAACACCTCCTCTCCTCAAAAAAAACCCAAATAATCATTTGTCTGAAAACGGTTTTGACTGTGGCTTGACTGTCTGCTGGATGCTTGTAAATGCCTCCAGTCCCTGTTAGTGCTTAGTAAGAGCTCCTGATTTACTGTGTTTTCTCAGTGCTTCCTTCACGGCTGCACGCTGAGGAAGCGCCAGAAGGTGGCACGCTCAGTCCTCCCTTTGCTAACTCTGTAAGGAATGCAAAGTTACCTAGTTTGAGGGAATCTGAAGTGCCACCTTCCACTGCCAACACTTCTCATTGTTGGTCTCTCTTATCAGAGCCTCCTTGCAAAGTTCTTTGATCCTCTACTTGAAGGAGGCTGACAAAGGTCAAGACAGGGGCTCTGACATAAGATTCCCCTAGAAATTGGGCTGATGGGTTGAATTTGAAAGAGCTGCCACGCAAATTCCTGTAATGTTTCTGCTCTGTTCAGCTCTTTTAGTAATCCCCAGGAAGTGAAGCTGGTTATGGAATTAATTAAAACAATTAAAGAAAAAAGGAAGGACCTAGGTCTTCGTCGCATTGGAATAATTACCCCTTACAGCGCGCAGAAAAAGAAAATTCAAGAGCAGCTGGACAAAGTGTTCAAGAACAACAGGTAAAGAAACCATGAGGCTCCACATGGGACTGGCTCTTGCATCTCAGCCCTTTGTTTATACTCCTACAATAATGGCAAAACTCTCACCTTTCTTCTGTGCTACCAAAATCTTAGTCACGCCTTTGAAGGGGCTGTGCAAGCTTTTTGCTTAAACAGGCATGTCTGCTTTGAGCTGTTACCTGACTATTATGGTATACATGCTTTGATTGCATTGCTGTTCTGAATAAGGCTCGTTGGAAGGAAAGCCCAAGGTTCCAAGCGCCACAGCCGTGAGCAGTGCTCAGCAGGGGTGCTGGCCTTGGGAAGGGAGACGGGGCTGGGCTTTTTCATAGTGAAACAGAAAAGTATCCTGGGCTGTGACAGTTGCTCAATCAGGGTAGTGCTAAGGCTGTTTGCACCAGTGTGTTGCTTAAGGGTTCAAGTGATACAGTTTACGAGTGTGCTGGTTGCTCTTCCCACAGCCCAGGAGAAGTGGACACAGTGGACGCGTTCCAGGGGCGAGAGAAGGACTGCGTCATAGTGACCTGCGTCCGCGCGAACAGCGCCAAGGGGTCAATTGGGTATGTTTCTCTTTGGTGCTTTGTAAGTCCCCTTTCCAGCAGGAAAGTTACTGGAGAACAAGTCATCACAGACAGCAAATTAGAGGGTGTCCTAATGCTTGAATTAACATTACTGGTTTGAGATCTCTGAACAGAAGGGAATGGATGTGTGAAGCGTTGTGTTCTGCATCGCATGCTGATGAATTTGCCTGGCTGCCTTAGCCTGTCACTCCTGGTTTGTCAGGGGTGGTCTTGGGAACTTGGCTTTTTGCAGTAGTGTTGCAGCACTTTATGTTCTTACAGCTTTTGATACCTGTTGGAACCTTTTGAATGCTGCTCTCTTGAAATGAAATCTCTTTTCTGTGGCTGTTGCTGTCCTGTTCATATGGCATGCTGTAAAAGTGTTGTTAACTAGTTGTAGATGTGGCTAGAGTGTGATGTAGATGTGCTGGACCTGTGATTTGCAGTTGGAGGTGCTTATATTGAGAGAGGAGGCTTGCAGGAAGTCTTGATTCCAGATTGCAGACTTAATAATTTTATATGGGATTTTTGTCCTCTCTGAAAGAGAAGGAACTAGATACTGGGTGTGCTGTTTACCCCCAGACTACTACAGCAGTAACTTAGGGATCAGTTGAGCTTAAAAAAAAAAAAGGTAGTGGAAATAGTGGCTTTTAAGTGAAACTGTGGGAAGTCAAATTGCATAAACAGCAATCTCTGTTTCTACATAGTGGGTTTCACTAAGCTACTTATGTTTCTCTGACAGTAATTTTCTCATTTATAGATAAAGGGCTCTTTATTGTGCTGATCCATGCTACTTAAGGATTTGGATTCTTTCTCTTACCATAGTAAACAACAGTAATGCTTTTTGGAGATGTCTTAATCTGGTTGATTGAATTTGGAAACTGAAGGCAGGTGGAACCTGCCAATTCTTTTGGCTGACGTTGGATTTAACCCCTGTGTGTTCCAGTGGAAGAAAATTTTCCATCTGACGGTGGAGAAGGTTTATGATTGAACCTTTGGCAGTGCAGTGCTTTAGAAGCTGTGCATGCTGAGGACTTGGACATACCTGTGTGAGGGTCAGGTGCCGTTAGCAAGGTGTGATGGGAAAGTTCACATCACCCTTGCCTGTGATCTTGTAGCTGAGCAAGGTATTTGGGTCTCCAAAGCTGCTAGTTCAGCATTAAAATTATTCTGAAGGTAACCTGTAAAGGGAGGAGAAAACTCTCCAAGAATTACAAAGGGTTGCTGATTTTTTTTCCCTATGAAAATAATCTTGTTTGTCTCTCTTTAAAAGCTGTTAGGAATACTTAACAGACTTCAGAGATCCACTTTTTCCCCAAGACCTAGAGAACTAGAATATCTGTGGTGTGGGGTGGCTCAGGGGCTTTTGCAGTGTCACTGCAGGGGTTATGAACTTGCTGAAGAGCAGATCTCAGTACCATGACCATAGGACCAAGTGTTCATGTTGGACCTGTTCAAACTAGGTTGTATAAGGACTTGATTTTGTGCTGCAGACTTGGTTAGTATACAGTAAACCCTGTGTTTGTGAGAAGAAATACTGATACTAGTTTCTCAAGCCTCTTTTTGAGATTTTGTAAATAAGCCCTAACAAAAATCAACCTTTAAGATTATGCTGTGCATTTGTTTAGGCTTCAGTACATTAGATCCCACAAAGAGAGACCAGACCGTTGTGCAGTGCACATGCAGACTTGCTCCTGCAGCAGGATACGTCTCGCTCCTGAGGCATGACGAAGCAAAAGCCCTGCTTCCAGTGCAGGGTCACCTTCCAAATAAAATATTCATGTCCAGTGTTCAGTATTTCAGCAGAAAAAATTCCTGTTAATCTTGACAAATATTATTAATCTATTTCAGTTCAAGTCAAAAAGAAGCTTAAAGTATTGATAGGTGAAGTGAGGTTGATGTCTTTAGTGCTTTGAGGAACATTTAAGGAAGCAGAGGCTGGCATTAAGAGGGATTTTGCTCTAAGAAAGGAAACATCAATGGCAAGAGCTGGAAGGAGCTGGAATTCCCTGCAAGGAAATAGAGTAGTGGGAGTAACACCAGAACAGAACTCGTGCAAAGCGCTTCGTGTCAGGCAGGGCTGCTGCGGTGAGAGCCGGGGATAGGTCATGAGCTGCTGCTGCCTTTGCACCCGTTACCACCTTCTCACTGAAATGAAGTATTGCCTCTTTTTCTCATAACACTTAAGCCTCTTGGAAAAAGCAGTTTAGGAGCTTAGTTTTGTGTTCTTGTCTAGGTTTCTGGCAAGCCTTCAGCGTCTGAATGTTACAATTACCCGAGCCAGATTCAGCCTCTTCATCCTTGGAAGGCTGAAAACGCTCATGGTAGGTACAGTGTTAATCAGATGAGCTTCTCTGAATCTACTCTTTAAGTCAGAGTTGGGGAAGGGAGAAACCATCCCCAGGCTGCTCTGGCCTGTGAAAGGCCTTTCTAGCATGTTGCTGTATTAGTATGATCCAGGCCTCTGGAGGGCGCTCTCGTGGTTACAGCAAGGCTTTCATAAAAGGGTGTTTTTAAAATTAATGTTTTCCTTGCTTCCACGAAAGAGTTGGAAATTACAATATTTTTAGTAACTAAATTGTAATGCTGCCCTTGAAATTTTAAGTGGGGGGATTTATGAAATATATTTGTGAAATATATTGTGGTAAGATAACATGGTGGCATAGAGACTTTCCTGCTTGATTCTCACTGTTCCTCCAGCTACTGCAGTTGTCACTGGATACTAGAGCAAGGAAAGTGGTTTTAAAACACTAAACCCACCCCAAGACCTTCCCTGATCTTCCTGTGATTATTTCTGGCACTACCCTGCACAGTTCTATGGTTTGAGGGCACTCTTTGGAAGGGGTGTTTCTGAAAGGATTATGTATTTCTGGGACTAAAGAGCCCATGGAGTGTGCAGGGAGTGCTGGAGCAGGCTTTGTATCTCATGGGACTTGCTTGTTGCCCCTTCTCCACGGGGGTGTGGCTACACCGACAGAGGGCATTACAGCCACGTGGGCTCCTCTGCCAGGGAGCTCTTCAGGAGAGTTGGAAATTAGAAATCCTCGCTGTGAGTAGCAGCTCACTGATGCTCAGAAGTGCCTTCCCTGTGTTACAGCAGCCAGAGTGTCTGCTGGTGTTTTGCAAGTAGAACCTTCCCTTCCAGAAGGAAAATAATGGTGGTTTCTATGACAGTTGTGTCGGGTACCTGGATGAAAGGTGCTTCCTCTGACACCTCTGTCCATTTGTGCTGATTTCTTTCTGATAACTGTTTTTTCTCTTTTTTTTTTTTTTGGGGGGTGTGGGGGGATGTCATTTGCTTATTTTTAAAGGAAAATAGAGACTGGAACGAGTTGATTCAGGATGCTCAGAGAAGAGGTGCCATTATCAAGACATCAGAGAAGAGCTACAGGAAAGATGCATTTAGAATTTTGAAGTTCAGGACAACAGTTCAGCCCCCGGCCCAAGCAGGGACGAAGCAATCCTCTGTGTCGAAGGCTTGTTCTTCCAGTAGCAAGATGCCTGAGCCTGCAAGTCCCAGGGACACCCACACCCCTCGGGAAGTCGCCACTGGTGCTGGCCACACGGTGCCCCAGGGGAGGGGACAGCAGCCGCAGGGCTCTGTGCCGGCAGACTCGCGGAGGGGCAGCACCTCGGCACCGGCACTTCCCGCTGCTCAGGAGAAACCGCGGGACCCGAGGCGGGCAAGCATGGCCAGCAGGGCCGAAACCAAAGGGAAGGAGCAGGCCTCCAGAGGCAGCAGTCAGCCAGCCCAGAGCAAGCCAGGGTCAGCTGCCAGGGATCCGTGTGAGCGCCAGCGAGCGGTGGCACAGTGCGGGGCGCCCTCTGTGTCACTTGCTGCAGCTCAGCGCGAGGGAGACCGGAGAGCTGGTGCATCGAAAAGCAGTTCCAAAGCCTGCAGCGAAGGAGGTCAGAGTAATAGCAGCAAGTGGAACAAAGACTGTCACGTTTTAATGAGGAGAACATCAGAGGAATCGCGGGAGAACACGGACTCAAACGGTGCCAAGCGAAGGAAGACATCTCACTGACTTCAGGACGGGCTCATCACTGAGGGTCTACCCCCAGATCCTGCCTGGCAAGAACTGTGTTTTAAATGAGGTACATCTGGACCTCCTGTGCGCTGGTAGCACCACTATCAGTAATCCATCTCTTTCCCATCCTGTCCCTGACTGTGAAAGGGACTTCATGCCTGGCAGTGGAGGGCTTTGAGCTTTTTGAAAAAAGAATCTGGGCAGCTGCATTGCTTGAAGAGCAGTGAATTTCATCATCTAGGAAGCTGAGGTTGTAAATGATTAATGTGTATATTTGTACAGTAAAAATTATTTTAAGATTTGATTTGGCAAATATATAGCTGCTTGCTTCCTAATTTCTTGGTGATGTAATTTTTTAATGAGGAACAAGAGCAAAACAAAACCCAAACCAAACCCCTAAACAGAAAGGCAAACAAGAAAAAAAATCAAAACCCAGACTAACTTCTTTTTGCCTTTGCACCAGTAAGTCTAATGTATTTGGTAGCAGAGAGTGAATGTTGAACATGTGGTAGCAGTGCTTCTTCCTCATGCACCACTAGTGCCTCAGGAAGGACTGAAGGCAGATGTACTTCGGTTGAATGGAGAGAATTCAACTTACTTTGTGTATTTTATTGCCTGTTTTCATAGGAACAGAAGAGCTTTTGGTTATACAAATGGACCTTGAGTTACGCTCTCTCCTCCCTCATCGGTTGGAAACCCTTTCGAGTTGCAGTGGCAACAAACTGCACCCTAAAGCTTATGAGGCCTCTTTGGTTCTAGTGAGTCCATGTGAGGAGCAATTGACAGCACAGGCATCCGATCTCGTTAGCGCTTACTGGTAACGAATGACACTTGAGTTTCTTTATACAGAGCTTTTGGAGGCCTGCAGAGATATAAAGGGCACACAGTTCACTCTAGGTGATATTACTGGATTCTTTCCACTATGCTGACAGAGAATACATGTAACCAGTAAACTGGGGTGGGGGAAAAACATCTATTTTTAAGAAAGCTTTCCCCTTGCCATGGCATTTCACAATAAAAGTGGAGTTATTTCTTCTGAGTGTGCCTTTGGGTCCCTGGAAGTACCCCTTTTTCTGGAGTTCCTGCTGCCTTGGGGTGAACAGCGCAGTGTTCCCGTGCCTCGGAGCGCAGCGCCGTGCGGTGTCACGCAGGGACTGTTTGTGAGTGGGCTGGGTTGCTGGCTCCGTGCATCTGTGTTGGTATCCACACTGCTGTGGAGCAGGTCCTGTCCTGCTGCCGCTTCCTGCCTGCCTGATGTTCAGCCCTGCAGGGGCAGTGACTCTCCCTAAGCAAATGAGCTGCCAGACTTCCCTGGCCAGAACTCTGGCATAGCCTTTGGCTATGTCCCATCCCCACCCACTGTCTGTGAAGATGGGTCTGGGCTTTGTCCTTTTCAGCTGCCACCAGGTCACCACGTGTGACCCAGCTCAGTGATGTTTGGGGTGCAGTGTACGTCGGGTGGTGGCTCTGTACTTGCCAGTGAAACATCCTCAGTGTGTCCAAACCCAGAGCAGATGGGCTTTGCTGGGAGTCGCTGTGCTGTGCGTGGGGCTGGAGGGGCTGGAGTCACTGTGCTGTGCGGGGGGCTGGAGTCGCTGTGCTGTGCGGGGGG
>VXBZ01011613.1:240982-292931 GCA_013399135.1 Heliornis fulica | reverse complement strand
GACGGAGCGTTTTCAGGTAACGGGGGGGGGGTGAAGTGTGAGTGTGTGAGCCTGGAGTATCTGCTCCGTGGCCACCTTCCAGTGAAGCCTGGCCTCAGCACTACCTGTGCCTCTGCACCCACTCCTGGCACACCGTGTCAGAGGGAGCGCTCCTGGAGTGACCGTGGCTGCCACGAAGGGGATGTGTCTGTCACTCGTCACTCCGGCGTCGCGGTGTCCCCGGTGTCCCCGTGTGTTCCGCCCTTTATGTTAACAGCAGCCCTTCAAGTGCTGCCCTCGTTCAGACCTGCTGGCAGCGCTGCGCGGACCCGCCGCTGCTTCCACTCGGCACCTTACAAAGGCTGCTGCCCCGAGCAGCCGTAGGAGCCGGTAGCCGTGGAAGCCGTGTAGCCTGTCTCGATGTACATCAAGTGACGCTGACCCCAGTGGGAATGAGGAAATGCTTTTCTGGCCATTAAACACAGTTTTGCTGGAAGAACGTTTATGAAAAACTTTTCTAGTGGTTTTCTTAATCCTTAGTCTGCATTTCAGAACAGGCTCTTCTCCGAGCAGTACTTATGCTGGAAGGAGTTTTGGGTTAACTTTCCATTTCTTTCCTTGTATATGCACAGCACATCCCCTGTGTGCTTTATGATGCCGGTTTCGTGTCCATAACTAAGCTCTGAGGTGTGGTCAGTGGCTCAGGTGGTTTTGCTTATTCAATACTGGGTTTTACCTGACGTGTCAGTCTGCAGGGGTAGCACTACCCCATCAGTCTGCATCGCTCATCCTGTGTTCTTGAATAAAAAACTGTTTGGGCTCTTGCACTTGGAACACCTCTCCCTCTTCACATACCACTTGAAGTAGGTTTGTAGCTCTCCCATGACACAGAAAACAAGAAAACACCAATCCAAGGGCCACTTCTCGTTGACTTCTCACTGCAGATGAAATCTGCATTGGGAACAAGTGGGTTATGAAAGTTGTACATGACTTCTCTGCTGTTTCCATGGTGTGTTACAGGAGTAGTGAGGGACAGTCGGTGTGAGCTGAGTGTAGACTTGCTGTGTTCATTTAATACCGTCTTGGAGCGGGTGACAGGAGGTTGTTGAGAGATTGTTTTCTTCAGAGCATAAAAGAAAAAGTCAGTAAAGAACATACTCACCACAGCTTTATGTAAAACAGTTTAATTTCGTGCCAAGGCTTGGGAAGGAGGAGCTCAGTTTTTATATGAAGGCTCCTGTGCTTCCTCCAAGCTCAGCTGCTTAACTCCCAGTGTGAAACCAGTTCCCTCTCAGGTACTATTAGTCTTTAATGTCACCAAGAAGGGCAGTCTCGTGGGGGTGTTGGAGTATGTGTTCAGAGTCTGGGGGTTTGATTGTTAAATTCTTTGTGTATGAAACAGGACAGTGATAGGGCAAGGAGATAATGGGTTTAACTTGAAAGAGAGATTTAGAGAGTAGGAAGAAATCCTTCACAGGGAGGGGGAGGCCCTGGCACGGGGTGCCCAGAGAAGCTGTGGCTGCCCCTGGACCCCTGGCAGGGTTCAAGGCCAGGTTGGATGGGGCTTGGGGCACCCTGGGCTGGTGGGGGATGTCCCTGCCCATGGCGGGGAAGAAACGGGGGGACTTTAAGGACCCTTCCTGCCCAAACCAGTCTGGGATTCGATTAAATAGGCTTTCCAGTAAAGGTGGAGTGTAATTCTGGCTATCCCCTTTTCCTTTCAAGATTTGCTGCAATTGCTTTCCATGTCACTGCTCCAAAGAGCAGTGAGGTGAGTACAGGCTGGGGTTTTCTGTGTGAGGAGTCTCCCAACTGGGTCCTGCCCCAGTTGTGTTCCTTGCCTGTGACTGCCCCGTGCTGTGCAGGGCTGGCTGACGGGGCGGTGACTTGAGCTGTTGTGCCTGTGGGTGGCTGTGGACCCCGCAGAAGAACCCCCTCCCTTTGCAGGAGCACTGACCCCCGCTGAGAAGTGCGGCGGGGAGGGCACCTGCCCTCGGTGGGGTGGAAGGGGATGGGCAGAGCTGGTGGTGCCTCTGGGCTGGGCTGGCAGCCGGGAGAGCGGTGGGCATCATCCCCTTGGCCCAGCCCTTTGCCTGCGCTCGCCCTTCAGTGCTGCTCCTCGGGCCGGGCCGGGAGGCTCACGCCGCTGTCTGCAGGCGAGCCGAGTGCGGGGCTGGAGGCACCGGGGGCTGGAGGCGCCGGGGGCTGGAGGCACCGGGGCTGGGGGCTGGAGGCACCGGGGGCTGGAGGCACCGGGCCGGGGGCTGGAGGCGCCGGGGCCGGGGGCTGGAGGCACCGGGGGCTGGAGGCGCCGGGGGCTGGAGGCGCCGGCGCCGGGGGCTGGAGGCACCGGGGCCGGGGCAGTCTGTGACGCTGAAGCGACCCCCAGCCCTGTACCGAGCAGCAGCTGCTTCCAGAGCACCAGCGAACGCCTGGTGGTGACCAGACGTGTGGACTAAGGGTAAGCAATGTTCCCAGGCCCAGCTGAGACCCAGCAATAAAACCCCAAAGGCTTTTGTTCCCAGTTACTGAGGTGTAGGGATCTGCTGGTTTGACTGGTGGGGTGAGACCAGAGTGGCCAACACCTGGAGTTGGGCTGTTCATTCACGACCCAGTGACTGTGGCAGTATCAGGAGGAATGTCCTGAAGACGTTCTGTCCCCTCAGCATGAATAAATGATGGATGAAATGACTGCTGTGTTGTAAATGGAATTATAATGTTAATGATATTCTACAGCCTCTTGCCACAATGGGGCCATTCCCAAGTCCTATATAAGGTCTTTCTTGTCTTTCTAAGATGCTTGGAGAGGAGCCCAGTGCCTGTTCTCCAGTGCAGGTAAATGTAAGCGAAGCAGCGTGGTACGTGAGGCTGCCGCGGCACAGCCCTTCCCGCCACACCCCCGGTCTGTGACCCCTCGGCTGGTTTACGCCAACAGCCCGGCACACAGTGACAGAGATGAAAGTGAAAGTGCTTTGAGCACAGGTCACATTTGCTGTTGTGAAATCCTGGAGAGCTGGTTTAAAGCCTGGCAGGCGGCGCTGCTCTGGCTGCCCAGTTTTGTCACCGATGTCACGGTGGCACCAAGTGAGAACTCCCTTTGCTGCAGCGGAGTCCCATGGGCTTCCCCCGTTATTTTAATCCCCAAAACACAGCAAGAGCGGGGTGTGGATGGAGTTTTGGAGCCCAGTATTGTTGCTGACCAGGAGTGAAGGTAGTTCCATGGTAAAAATGGCTCAGTTTAGGCTTTCCTCACACATTTCACCCTGCAGTGATGGTTGTTACACCTGGAGAATCAAAATGGCAAAGGAGCCTTTAGGATGGGCTGAAACTTTCCTCTGCATCTCGAGTCACTGCACAATTTTTAGCTGGTTTCTGCACCATAGCAGCCAAATTCTCCAGCTCCTGCCAGAAGGGTACGGTGATGGTGATGCAGATCTTCAAAACACAGCTCTGCTCTTCTTCCTGAGCAGGAATGGTCAGCTCCTCCTTTACACTCTTATTTATCTCTGGGCCTTCCCATGAGAGCCATTCCCAGAACCACCCTGGATGGAGAGACACAGTTTTGTTACACTGAAGTGTTGGTTCTCTCGTGAGGCTCTGCACAACCGGCTCCTGTAGATGAGACTCCCCATCATCCTCAAACACAGCGAGTTCCTCACCTGGTAAGTGCTGGGGGCTGTGGACTCAGCCCCCCCCCCCCCCCGGGGCTGTGGACTCAGCCTGGCCACAGCTTGCTGTCACGTCAAGCAGATTGCTGTGGCTTTGGGGTTTCTGTAGATGTCGCAGTACTCTAGTTAATATCTGAGTAGAGTTTGAGGTAAACAAGAAAAAAAAAAACCAAAAAACTCTACTTGTACTGTTTGAAGAGGTCACTTTTTTGGAGACAAGTGTAATTTAAAAACTTTTCCAAATGAATCAAATGCTGGTGACAGGACATGCATGAAAACCTCTTGAAAGAACGCAAGTGGCTTTTCTCGGAAAGAGAAGTACCTTTTGGTGAACCTTTCCACAAGTAAAGGATCAAGCTCATTGGACAACTTCTCCCATTTGGAAGCACTAAGTGATGTACAAATGTTTGTATCCTACAGAAGATGAACTTTTGAATCAGCAGGTACTTGCTGTGATGGTTTCTCTGTGTATTATTTCAGCAACAGTCTGTTCCCTCGTGTGGACACCTGTGTGCTGCCACATCTCTGCAGTTAATGGGTCTGCAGTGCTGAACCTTTCAGAGGCTTTCAACGATTTTCTTAAACACCAACTCTAAGTTTTGGGCCAGAGGGTTTTCTCAGCCTTGCAGTGGTTTCTATTCTGTGATTGCAAGTTCTCCAGCACCATTGGACAGGTGAGGTGCCCTCCTGACCTCGGAGGGGCTGGGCTGGCTTTGCGGCTGACCGGGGATGAGCTGTGTCGCCCTTAGAGCAGCAGGAGGGGAAAGCTGGGTCTCTTCTGGGTCAGCCCTTGCTCATGGCCCTAAGGCCTTTTCATTTCTGCTACAAGATGAAGCACAGTGTGTTTGTGCCTCACAGGTAACACTTTGCAGAAGGCTTTGCTTCTGCACCACTGTACGAGCCCAAGAACCGTGTACGTCGTGCGGAGGGTGGAATGTTTGGTTTTGTTCCCCACCTATCTTCAACAGCATTGGGATGTCCTCTGACATAGCTGCAGGAGGGTTAGCACTGCAGACTTCTACCTCTGGTTAGGTAACAGAATTATTCATCAGGCCCTGGTTTTAATGAAGGTCCAAGACTGAATGTCACCAGCATTCTGGGTCCATCTCTGGAGCTGAGTTAGGAAGCCCAGTGAGGTTTTATCTTAAAAGTAGACAAGAATATCCCCAAACCAACCAACCAAGAGAAAATTCTCCAAACCAAACCAGGTCTGGTGCAGTGGCAATACTCATGCCTAGACTGTTCTGTGCTCCTGAAAGGTTGGAGAGGGGTGAGCGATGGTCTGATCTGTCCAGTGACAGGGGACAGGACAAGGGGAATGGCCTCAAGCTGCACCAGGGCAGGTTCAGATGAGATGTCAGAGAAATTGTTCCCCCAAAGAGCTGTGGGGGCGTGGGACAGGCTGCCCAGGGAGGGGGGGAGTCCCCAGCCCTGGGTGTATTGAACAGACAGGAGATGAGGTGCTCAGGGAGATGGGTCAGGAGAGGGCAGGGACAGTTGGACTCAGTGATCTCGATGGTCTTTCCAACCTGGTGATTCTGGGGTTTATCTACAAGAATTCGGTGTTGCTGCTCCGCACGTTCCCCCTTGCCTTGGCAACTGAAGGGTTATTCACAGGGAATCTGCTGGGTGCAGAGTTTGTCTGGGACACGGCTTTATGAAGTAGTAAATTTTCTGTTGCTTAATCTAATATTCTAGAGAAAAACACCAGTGCAGGGAAAGGAGAATGTAGCTTCACCCTCCAGAAGTGCCATTAGAGATGTTGATCTTGTTACAGCCTGTTCTATGCTATTACTTGTAAGAGCAGTGCCATATGAGCATTTTAAATATATTGCAGTCAGAAAGTACAGAGAAATGGCAGGTGTCAGTCGCAGCAGACAGCTACCGGCAGCGCTATGGAAAGGGCGGCGATGCGCTGCCAGCCCACTCTCAGGTCCGGTCTTAGCGGGATGGGTTTAACTCTTACTCATTTTGTGGTGGATTAACTAATCCATGACCTTCCCCTGGGATGTTAAATGCTCAGAATGTGCACTGAAATCTTTGTGCTGCTCTTTGATGTAGCAATATCCATACAGTGCCTTCCCTCCTGTTTTCTTTCTCAACATCCAGATTCGCTGCCCTCCTCTCCGTGCGGGTGCCACGTCTCGGTGGCGCTGGCTGCGTACGCCGTGTCGGCGCTGTGACGCCGGCAGATGCTGCAGGCTCTCGGGCTCTGGAAACGTGGGCTGCTCCCAGCACAGACCCCTGAGCAGGGTGAGCTGTAGGGACAGGAGTGCAGAGATGCAGTTCAGTACACAACACGTGTGACAGAGAAGCTCTTGGAGTAGCACTTTGGCAAGGACTCCAGACCTGGAAATGCCACTGGAGGCTCAAGGTTGGATTGTGTGGAGGTCCCAGGCTGGGTCGAGCTGGGCTGGTGACCAAGGGCTGCGCCCTTGTCAAGGGAATGAGCCCAGAACTGAGATGTCTCCATCTTCTCATCCTCTGCTCAGTCAGCTCCTGGATTGCTAAATTATTTGGACATGACAGAATTAAAGCTCTTGTGTTCATGATGTTCCTGTTCTGATTGAGTTACATCGCTCCTTGTCTCTGGTTTCTCCTCCTTTCATTCACGTGCTTGACTGCAAACCCTTCCTCAGATAGTGGCATGTTTATAAGCCTTAAATGAGTCTATATGGTCCCTGTGAGCTCTGTACTGAGGTCCCCGGCTGTGGCTGCTTAAAGGTGCTCCAAAGTAACAGCTTTTCCTGCAAAGGAGCATGATGGCAGCAGCTTCATGGGCTGCTGCAGTGGGGCTGGACAGCCCAGGTCCCCCTGGAGAAGCATCTCTGGGCTCATTTGGAAACGGCCTTTCTGCACAAGACTGGTGCTTAATATATCACTCAGGCTTTTCTCATTGACTACAGCTAGTAGTCTAACCCAGGTTCAGCGAAGTAATTAGGAGAAATAATTAACAGCTCTCCGTGATGAGGCAACCTCTCTTCTTCTCCCCAATCCTTCACCATGTGGTGCACCTTGGTAGTGACTCAGAAAACACAGGAGGACAGTATGAATACAAAAATAATTCTTTACCTGTAACTAACTGTGCACACGGAAAGGAAAACGTGGTGATCGAGCAGCAATTTGGTAGTTGCTTTACTGGAGGAGGGTACACCAGAATCAGACGCTTATGGCAAAACGTTCCTTTAAGTCATTGTTCTTTTATAACATTTAATCCAAATAAAAATAAGTCTCTACCAAAAAAAACCCCCAAAAAAAGTATTTGCACCATACACTCTACGGCAGGTGTGGGTAAGACACCGTACTCGCCACGCACCGTGTGCCGAACGGCCCCGCGCTCCCCACGCGGAGGAACCCGAACCGGCGTGAACGTACAGAGTCAGTGCAGCAGCTGGAGCTGTAGGCAACAGTATGAGCACGGCCAGGCCGATGGGGGGGCGTGGGACTATGCAGCAAGGATGGACCAGAGTCCCTCCCTCCCTCCCTTCCCGTTGTGTTGCGGGGCTCTGGAGTTGTCGTGAGAGGCTCTTTCAAAAGTGGATACTAAGAAGAGGAAAAATAAAAAGAACACCCCAGCCTACACCAAGGTAAATAAAGGAATAATAGAAAACTACCCCTCGGGTGGCGGCCCTGTTTCACCAGGGCTCCACCAGCCCTGGCCCCAGCCCCCTGAGCAGAGCGGGGAAGAGGGATCGGTGCGTGGGGGAGGACGGGCTCCGTGGCGCTGCCAGGCTGTAGGACCACAGCCCAACTGGTGCAGTCCCCGTGCTGCGGCCGCTCCGGCTGCTGCTGGGATGGGCGGTGGGCAGGAGTCAGCCCCCGGTTTTCTGCTATACCTCTTCGCTTGGAAGGTGGACCAAAAGACGTTGTGCAAGTCCTAGCGTGAAGGCAGAGGAGATGGTGGGGAGAGCCACCCATTACATCGGTCTCCTCGGGTCCCTCGGGTGACGTGCCTGCGCTGGGCTCCCTCCTCTGTGGCTTCAGAGGTCCACCCACGCGCGCAGCTGGAGGGCGAGCACCCCCAGGAGGATGGTGCCGAGGCTGCTGCACACACTGCTGGCACCGTCGCAGTCCTTTTTGTCGGTGTCACACCTGGATTGCTGGCACAGGACCCCCTTGAAGCCCACAGGGCAGATGCAGCGCTGGTTCTGGTAGCAGGTGCCACCGTTCTGGCAGAGCAGGAGCTCATCGTCACAGACGTTGGCTACAGGGTGGGCGGGAGGAAGGACGTGGGTGTTAATCAGGGGCACGTTAAAACCCTTGAGTGCTGCAGAAACTAGAAGCTTTTGGCTTTCTTCTCTAGCTCCTAGGGGTTAAATTATCCACCCCTTGTAAAGCTAGAGCAGCCCCGAGGCCAGAGGAAGGCAGTGAGGGCTGCAAACTCCAGGGGCAAAGCTATGGAGTCATTTTGAGTCTGGGAGGAGTGGCTGGAGCCTGCTCACCCTGGGGCCCCCAGGCAGGTGGTGCTGAAGATCCCCCTCTTGTCTGGTCCCTCTCACCTCCCTCCGCCCCCTGGCCTGGTACTCACGGAAGCAGCCCTGTCTCCAGTAGTAGTTGGGCAGGCAGTCATCGCACTTGGGCCCCGTGGCACCTTCTTTGCATTCACAGTAGCCGGTCTCGTTGCAGCGGTCGTGCATGGAGCCCACCTGGTTGCAGTTACATTCTGGCCAAAGACAGGACTGTTAGTGCCCACCAGTGTCCCAAGGGAGGTGTTGGGGGCTTTGGGAAAGCCTGGCTGCGTGCTGGGGGGGGCTGTTGGAGACCCAGGGTCTCATGAGAGGCCCCAACAGCGCAAGCAGCCGCGGGCGCGAAGGCCACCCACCCCTTTGGAGCTGAGCGGCCCCTGACAGAGCAACGCGACGGAGTCACGTCGGGAAGATACCGGTTGGGCTGTTTGCAGGGAAGAGACGCCTTGGCCGGCTGCAGGGACCGCAACGGCCGCTGTCCCGGGCCACCATGCAGGCTGACACATCCCCCTCCAGAACGGAGGGGCACGGAAGCCCACCCGGTCACGCGAGGTCCCCCATCGCACTCACCTATGCAGACGTTCTCGTCGTCCAGCTCGGCCGAGCTGTTGCGGTAGAAGCCCAGGCGGCAGTGCTGGCAGTGCTGGCCCCGGGTGTTGTGCTTGCAGCTCACGCAGGTCACCACGTTCAGAAAGTCGATGTAGCTGCAGCGGTTGGAGTGGCCGTAGCACTCGCAGTCTGCGGAGAGGAGGAGAGCGCTGGGCGCCGGCCCGGGAGCATCTTCCCTCACGCCAGGCAGCGGAGGGAGCCACGAGGCTCTGGCGGGTCCTGCTCGGGTGAAGCGCCACCGGTACTGGCAGCGGTGGGCTGGGCAGGACGACGAGCACCCTGGGGCGTCGGGCTGGGGGCCGCTGCTCAGAGAGCAGAGCCAGGCTCTGTCCCCTTGGGATGAGGACAGGCAGGAGCCAGCTCCCAGCTCTCCCAGGACACGGTTTGTTTAAGGAAATGCATAATCACAGGACCAGGTAGTGGGCTGTGGAGGAGGGGCCAGGAGTTAATTAAAAGGCTGCCCTGTTAACGAGCAGAGCCCAGCTTAGTGCCTGGGTTTGGCTCTGGTGGGGCCGCAGGACTCTCCAGTGGTGGGAAGGCTGTGGGTGAGGCTGAGCTGCTGTGTATGCAGGTAAGTCCCTGCTGCCTCTGTGTCCCTTCTCAGCGTGCCCCTCGCTGTCCTATCGCCTGTACCAGTGCTGGGGTGTGTAGTGGCTCGGGGCAATCCCACAAGCGGGTGTAGGGAACCATGGTTTGTGTGTGTCCTTCGGAACACACTGGGCAAGCGTGTGAGGTGTGAAGCAGAGCTGCCTGGTGGGGCATGGGGATGTCTGCAAAGGCTGCTGGCATGGTGGGAGGTGCCACCACCACTTGGCCGAGGGCTGCTCCTGTCCCCAGGGCTGATATTTCTAGGTGTAACTTGTAGCCAGAGGAATATGATTATTTGCAACTTGTATTTGTTCATTATTACTGTGATGAGATGATGACCTCCTGGTGGTGTTGGATTCAGGGTGCTGGAGCTTTCTGGGAAAGTGTAAATCAGGATGATGGGAGGTTCTCTAGCTGCCTTGTGACCCAGCTCTCTGGGTCAGGAGGTGTCCCCACCAGCACAGGTAGGGCATAACGAGAGCAGAGACAGCGTCAGCTGGGTCTGAGCTTGCCCAGCCCTTGGAGAGGAGGAGGCAGGCTTGGAGCTGGGGTTTTGGTCCAAGCTCTATCATTAAACATTCAAGGGTGGTAGAAGAATGGGAGGGAAGGACACAGGTTGGCATGCACATGCAGCTCGAGAAAGAAACGTCTCAGTGAAATGAAGATGAGGGAAGATGGAGCAGGGCAGAGGTTTCCCCAAGGTTCACGGCTGCCTGACAGGAGCTGAGAGTCTACTGTTACCCTGACCCTCGTGGAACAGCCTGTGCCTCTCTGACCAATATCCAGAAGATTTCAGCTCAAATACAGGTTGTTTCACTCCTAGAGCCAGCCATGGCTCGGACAGGCAAACCCTCCCCACCATCTTCATGTCAGAGGCTGCTGGAACACATCACCTGGGTGGAGACAAGGAGCCTGGAGCACTGTGCTTCCTCCTCTTACCTTTATATGTCTCAATAGGAGCCACTGGGCCAGAGTCTGGCTTGAGCCGGATGAGTTTTGAGCTCTTTGAGGATGCTTAAGAGAAACCAGAGACATGTTTTATTTCTGCGGCTCCACGTCCTGCCCCACCGCGAGCAGCTCCGCGGCGCGAGCGGTGCCGAGCCGAGAGCACCGCTCTGGCAGCCCAGGCAGCTGGTGGGGGCTACACTTCTCCCTTCTTCTCCCCTCCTCAAAGTTCGAGGCATGAAAACCTCGATGCCTGGTGCTATTGTAGGTGCAGAGGCGGGGCCAGGGCAGAGCTGCTGCGCGCGCTCGGGGCGTGGGTTGGGATGTTGGGGTCTGAACAGTGCACAGAAAACCTGCTGGCCACAGCCTTGGGGTGATGGGGTCACGCCAACCAGCACCCAAACAGCTGCAGCAGGACAGTGAAGAGCACAACCACTCTGGAGGTGGCATCTGGCAGGGTCCTGCCCAGCTCGCCCCTGCCAGCACGTACCTGGCCTCTTCCCGTGCCGCTTGCCTGCAGCGTGTGCCGTGCGCCCGGCCTTGCTCTTCGGAGCTGCTACACAAGAGGAGAAACCACATCTGAGTGCTGTGGTGGGAGAAGGTGCCCAGGGCCAGCCCTGTGGTGGGGCTGGGGTGGTCCTTCAGGGTGAGGAGCTGCCCTGGGGTAGGATGGTGCTTCCTCAAGGCTGTGCTGCCAGCCAGACCCATGTCCCACACGGAATGACCTGTGCTGGAGGTGAAGGCTGTGGCTTCCTCCATATTGAGCTGATGGTGTTTGGTGCTTGGGGTCTTTGTGCTTTGGTACCCCCGGGAAGGGGCGAGGTTGAGCAGCGCTGAGTCCCCACAGGGTGTTTAGAAGTGGGTCCCACTGCAGTTTGAGGTGCACCAGCCCGTGCACAGTGCTGTGGAGCCTGGGGAGGTGCTGAGTGGGCATTGCTGGCTCCATCCCAACGGTGCCAGTCACATTCCCACAGTGACAGCCATGATCCCAAGGCAGCCCAGAGGGGAAGGTGTGCAGTGGGTTTCTGGGATGCTCCAAAGCCACTCATCTCTACAGTGGGTGCTGCAGGTGGCCCCAGGGACCATAACTTTGTGGAGAATCCCCCGTGGTTGTGCCTATCCCTCATGAGAAGGACACCATGGCTGTGAGGAGGCTCTGCAGAGTGTTTGGAGCAGGGTGATCCACCACCAAGGCTTGGCACTGTTGGGCCAGCACAGCTCATCAGCCCAATTAACTTTGAGGGATGAGAAAGATACATGCCCCTCACCTGGGTTCACAAGAATCTGAAAGCAGCTGAGGTGCCCGTGGACTCCCCTGGTCCCCAGGGAGATCTCTACAGCCATTCTATCCCTAAATATGTCCCAGAAAGATCTCCATGGGCTTGTATGAGCAGAACTGAGCTGAGCTGGACCCTCTGAGGAGGAGAGAAGCTTGTACAATGGTAGAATATGCTGAGGATGGGTGGGTTGTCCTGGGCAATGGGGGAAGAAACGTGTCCTGCCCTGTCTTTGGGGATGGGTACGGCCTTACCTCGAATGTTCTTGGGAGGGTCTGGTGGCTTCGGCTTGGGTCCGAGTGCTGCTGTGTTTGGTGGGCGCTGGACAGCTTACAGTGGCATCAGTTAGAGAGAACGTCAGGTTTAGTACAGGTCCCTCTCTCGTTTGCTTAAAAAGGTGACAAAAGGACACTGGAAGCTCTAGGCAGGTATCTAGGGTGGGTTGGTGGGGTCTCATCTGCCAGCGGATGTGTTGAAGCAGGAAGAAGACAAAGTCTCCTGGAAATTAGTCTTTAAGTGTGAAGGGAGGCAGAGTAACCCTGAGGGAAGGGTGGGGGGCAGCTGCACGGGCGAGGGCCTGCAGGGTGGCCACGGCAGGAGACAACCTGCAGGGTGGCCACGGCAGGAGATAACCTGCAGGTCACTCTCAAGACTCAGAAGCCGCCCTGTGCGCGCGGCTGGCGCATCGCCTGCACTGGGGCCCGTGGCGTAGGCCCACCCGCTGCCGGACTGCACACGGGCTCGTGTCTCGGTGAGGCCAGGGACCGGCCCAAAGCACAACGGTCCCCAAGAGGCTCGAGGTCAGCGCTTCCCGCCCCCAGCTGGGTGCTTCCACACACTGGGTTGTCCCCTGGGCCCCGCCTCAGCCGTTGGGTCCTGCACCGGGAGGGACGCTAATCTCTACAGCTGGAGGGAGATGCAGGCACCGGGAAACGGGAGCTGAAACGGGAGCTGGGCACCGACCGGCAGCTGCGGAACCCCGTGTGCTGGTGGGAGCCCCGAGGAGAAGCTTCAGCCTCTGCACGAAGCCTCCCAAGGCTCCCACCAGGAGCAGCTCACCTGAGGAAGCCACGCAGGAGACCTGAAGCAAGGAGATATGCAGGAAGGCACCTATGCTACGAGCACCACAGGCTTTTCTACTCACAAAGTTCTCTTCTGCTCTACAAACAGACTCCGGCCTCGGGAGACGTCGGCGTTTCCATGATCCTCTCTGCTCGCCCCAGCAGCAAGCTGCCAACAGTCTCCTCTGCCACCCTCGTCTTTCATGTGTACGGCTGAACCCCGAGGCTCAACCCAGCCTCACCAGCTCTCCAGCTGCATGTAGGGCACAGACAAACCCCAGCTCTCCAGCTGCACGTAGGGCACAGACAAGCCCCAGCTCTTGCCCAGGCGGGCGGAGGAGAGAGGCGCATGGAAAGACGAGATGCAGCGCTGGGGGCGACGCGTCTGCCAAGCGCCGGAGCTGGTACCGCTCCGCCACGTGTCTCCTACCTTCTGCCCCCGGGCCAGCCTTGGCCGAGGGGGAGCCCACTTGGAGCGGGGCAGCCGCCGACAGGCCGGTGTACTCTTGCAGCGGTCAGAGGAGAAAGCTGTGTTACTGGGTGTGCTGGGGGAACTGGCAGCCAGTGGGGAGCAGCACTCCCACCGAGGGACAGAACCGGCCCAGCCCAGTGCCCGCAGGCTCCCCCGTGTGCCGCCAGGGGCAGGCGCGCAGCAGTGTGCTGAGCTGCCCGTTCTCAGCCCTGCTGGACGCACGGGGTTTGCCTTGTGGTTCTGCAGGACCTGCACAAGGACCTCAGCGACTGGTCTGTGCCCCTCTGCTCCAGCAGTGGGACTGAAGCAGCACGGCTCTCTTACGGCCCAGACACCGGGTCCTGGCTTCTACCCCAGACTTGGAGCCCCTCCTTCAGGCTGGGCTCTTCCCTTGGAAGTACCAGCTCAAAGCCCTCGCAAGCCACTGCAGAGAAATCAACCAGCAAGAAATTCATAGACCCCCTGTTTGATCTCCCCACAAGCCCTCAGCCCCACTGGCTCCGTACCCCTCCCGTCGCCTCAGGATTGGTAACAATATTCAGGTTTGCTAGAAAACAAACCAAGGGGTAAAATTTTAAAAGCCATATTATTAATTTCAAGCTCCAGTTGTGTAACATAAGGAGGAGGAGGGGAAAAAAAATATCTCTCAATCCTTGCCAAGTTTCAAAGGACAAACCCGAGTAGGAGAGAAATGTGATTTCCCAGCCTCGTCAAGGGGATGATAAACAATGCAGAATAAAAGAGGAAAAAAATAATAATTTTTTTTTATGACAAGCTCTAGGAGAAGGTGATAGACATTGTCCTTTTCAGCTGGAAAGTGGAAACCAATTGATATTAATATGGTGTTAAAGAGAATATGAAAAAAGCCCTGTGCAAATTGGCAAGGGTTTAATTAGAGTCACAATAAAAAACAGCCCTGAAGGCATTTTGCTTTTTAGTCATTCACATACACCTCCTCTCAATCACATTTACAGAGCCAGGAAAATTATTAATGCTCATTATCCTGAGAACCTTTCCCTTGTAGCTCCAGGATGTTAATGGGTGGTTTTATGTTTGGGGGAGGGGGAGGGATATGTTTTGCTCCCAGCCCCAGTTCATACCAATGGGAAACACTGGGTAGCTCTTATTTTGGGGGCTTGTATCAGTCCCTGCTGGGTTTCTGGAGAAGCAGAATAAATTGAACCAAGAAGTCATGTTTCATAGCCAAAGCCCCTGGGGCAAGCAGCGCTGGAGTGGTGGGAAAGACCCTGGAAAGGTCCTTGAAACATAAACACAGGGTCTGGTTTCTGCAGGACCTGTGCAAAGGTGCTGTTGGTGCTCCACTCTGCTGGAGCTCTTGGACAATGGGAAGGGCTCAGGTTGGTGGTTTGCTGGGGCTTTTCTCCCCAGAGGTGAACTGGCCCTGCTGAAGCTGCTAACAGGGAGTGGGGGAATGGAANTTATTTTGAACATGGGAGAATGTAACAAATGGCAAGGAAGAGTTTGACAGGCTTCAAGGAGGTTTGGAATTAACAGAACTGCATAAGGCAAATGAGAATAGCACTTAATTCATCCTCCTCAGGGTAACTCCGTGTTTTCCCTTCCTTCCACCCCTCTTGGCTGCCCTCAGACCAGAGACCTTGCCTGTAAACTCGTTCTTTTCCCCCCTCTCATCCCACAACAAACAACTGGGCACAAAAGCATCCTACGAACACGACCACAGCTCCACCTTGACCACGCCAGAAGCAGCCAACGAAGCGGCTGCCCAGCAGGTCCTGCAGCCCAGAGACAGCCCGAGCCTGATCGGCTCCTCCAGCCTCCGTGCTGCGAGGTTCTCTGCCGTGCTGCCACCCACGGGAGTGCGGGGGCACCGCGGGGGGGGACACAGCCGGCTGGCTTTAAATACCTGTTTCTTTCTGTGGCGCTCTCTCAGGCACAGAGGCAGCGAGCTCAGAGGCCGGTCTGATGATGCTCACTTGAGGTGGAAGCAGAAGTTCAGAGAGCACAAGACAGTGTGTAAGTTAGGGGGTGGAAGGGCACAGGGATGGAGCAGAGCCCCCACTGGATGGTTTTTATGTTTAAATGTCTCTCTGTGCTGGCTTTAAAGCCAGGCTGGAGGTTTAATGCTGCTCAGATTCAGAAGGGCAGTAACAACAGGTATCACAGGCTGAGACCCCAAGTTACTGTGTCCCTGAGGGTCTGGGAGACCCTGACCACCTTATTTGGAGCAGCCCCTCCAGGGACTGTCTCCATCCCCAAGCACCCCGTCTTCAGGTGACACCTGGCTCTGCAGAAACATGGATGGGGAGGGCTAGAGACAGGTGAGTTGCTCAGGGCTCAGCCCTGCCCCTGTCAAGCCGAGGATGGGCATGGACAGACATGGACAACACATCGTGGACTGTGATGTGTTTATTTTTGTCCCTTGCCACCATCTAATGAAAGAATTATTCTCTGCCCAGAATTGGTTTTGGAGAAGGAATAGCCCTGAGGAGCAGGACATCTCCCAGGTCTCTCAGGGCAGTTTGACAGGAGAGACTGCCCACCCCCAACCCCACACAGATGCCTTCCTGCCCACGCCAGATGTATGGCACAAGCGAGGCAGAGCACTGCAAATCACACACAGGATAGACACTAACCACCCCCACCCCAAAACAAGCCTACAAACCCACCTAAACCCCAGACTAAAATGTCACTAGGGGTGAGCATGGATAAAAATCAGACCTCCCTGAGTGTGTGGTGCAGGTGTGACCCCATCGCTGCGGGGGCCACGGTGGCGGCGTGAGCCCCAGGCAGGGTGGTGGGTGAAGGTTCTGCGTGTGGACACCGTGGGTGAGGGGCACTGTGCTGGGCCAGAGTCCTGCACTCTTTCAGCCAGGGTCACCCCAAGTCCGTGGAAGTTGGAGCTAAACCCTTGGCTTCCCCATTAGCTACTCAAGCAGGGTACTTCCACGAATATATCTATATTTGCATAAACATGCAATCAGGTTTCCTCATCCCTTTGACTGGCTTCTGGCAGCTCCCCCAGACAGACTGTTACTAACATACTGTGGGTGTAAAACGTCCTCCTGGGAAATATCAGGCCCAGAAAGCATGGCAAGGGGAGGGACACGTGTCTAATTCCCCCATGAGAAGCTTGAAAAAAAAATATGTCCTGCTGTTAAGTTTTTATCTGCTCATTTCCAAAAGACAAGTGAACACTGCTCAGAGGGGAGGGAAGGAGGAACCCTCAGAAAAAGGACAAAAGTTTCCTCCACAGGGTGGTTTTAGAAAACAGGAAAGGGAGTTTCTGGCTCCCTCCTGCTTGCCTGGAGACTGTTAGAGTGTGGCTCTGCCCAAGGGAAACTGCCCTGAGTGCTGCCAGCCTGCACGATGTCCCTGGGGCTGGCCACGTTGGGTGCAGGGCTGGGAGAGCCAGCAAGGACAGAGGCAGCGCCTCTCCATGGGGACGCTGCCCCGTCTGAGCAGCAGCACCCAGCAAGTACAGCAGGAGCAGCGCTCCAGGACTGCCTGTGGGGGCTGGGGACACAGCAGGGCGGGGTGTGGCCCGAGGAGGGATGGATTTCTTAAAACCTTCTCTTTTTAGAAAAAAATACAAAATTGAGAGGGAAGAGGGGAACACATTGTTCCCACCTCCCCAGCATCCTGTCCTGCTTTATGTCTTTCTGCCCTGACACAGCAGTGACAGCAGAGTGAGCTCAGCTGGTGAGAGGGATGTCAGCCTGTGGTGTGGCTGCCTCTTGGCTTTGAGGTGGGCACGTTGTGCCTGGCTCCCTGATTTAGGGACCATAACGTGTGCTCCCAGCTCGTGTGACACTTGTCAAAGTGTCCTTGGACCATGCAGAGAGAAAAGCAAACCAGGGCTGCCCAGAGGCTGGGAGATGTGAACAGAGCCAGGGTGATTTTTATCCATGTCTTTATCATCCTACAGAGCAGATAACAAGAGCCAACAACGCGGCAGCCCCACGCGTTCCCGCCATCACCAGAGGAGCTGGGGGCAGAGTCCCGGCCCCCTGAGCGAGGCAGGGAGGGGGCACCCACCTGGCTGGGTGGCGGCGGTGGCAGGTAAGGGGGTGCTGGTGGCAGTGGTGGTGGTGGTTGCAGTTGTGGTGGTGGGCGTTGTGGTGGTGGTTTTTGCAGTGGTGGTTTTCGCAGTGGTAGCGCGCTGCGGTCGCTCGTAGGCTAGCAAGCAAAGAGAAGAGGTGGGAGGCACTTACTGGGGGGGACAGAGGGTTTCCTTGGCAGCCCCCACGCCCGTGAGGCTGCTGCTGGGCTGAACTGGTGACCGACTTCTCAGCGCCGTTACAACTGGGGCACTGAGAGGGTTAAGGCGACGGCAGCTTGATGACGCGGGAGCGTGTGTGTGTGTGTGTGTGTGTGTGTGTGTGTGTGCAGGGCTCTGGCTGCATCAGCTTACTCTCTCGGTGCAGATATTGGCTTAAATACTTACAGCTCTATCATAAACTAATTGCCAATTAAGCTAAAATGGGGAAACTCAAAGGTGGCTGTGCAGAGACGGGGTGAAGAGCGGGCGGAAGGTGCGGGGGAGCCCCCAGCCCACCCTGCCAGGGACGTGGCTTCCAGCGGCTGACGTCTGCGCGCCAGATGGCAGAGCCTTGCCTACCCTGGCCGGGGAGCACCGTCCCCCTCCGCCACCCCGCAGGCAGCAAGTGCCCGGCACCATCGAACGCCATGCGTGAGCCTCACCGCACCCGCCGTTCGGCGGGGTCAGTTAACCGAGGGCTTGGGGTCCTCACGCCCCGCGGGGCCGAGCAGGAGCCGCCTGATGCGGCGCCCACCCCACCCCACCGCACTCCCACTACAGCCCAGACGGAAATAACACTTGGAACACAAATTCCTACTTAACTTACACCTGCCGCCCTCCTGTCCTCGTTTGTCCCACTGCTTCATGCAGATTATCGTGCTTAATTTCATAATAGCCCTGAGCTAGTTTAAATACTTAATTTAGGTCACTTCTAGTCTCCTATGCAGGGTAAATAATCTCTCCTTAACTGGCCTTGGACACAAATCCCTCCTGTCCACCTCCTGCGCGTCGCTCCCAGCACGCCCCAGGTTCTCCCTAGCAGAAATATGTGATGGGAAATATTTCCCAGTAAAACAAAGGTAGCACTGAGGATGCCGAGTTCTGTTAAGGAGGAGGAGGAGGGGGGTGGTGGGAAGAGTTATCAAAGTAGTTTTGATCAGAAAAGCAAATAACATTCTGGATTGTTAAAACATTTAAATTTTTTAACCCAAAATTACTTAAGGGAGACTTTTAATTTTTACTGAATTTTTTTTTAACCATTTAAATAACTGCTTAAAAATCTAAATATGGTTTGTTTACCCATCCTCCACTTACAGAGGTACATTTTTCTTAATTGCTTTTGCATTGCTCTGAAACTACTTCTCCAATTCCTTCCGCTCGCCTGCAAACCAAAGAATTCATTATTCATTCGTCTCTCCGGTTTGTTTCTTCTGGAGGGTAATTTCGAGCCACAGAATTCAAACCCAGGCTTCTGCTTACCCAAAACTCCAGGCTCTCTGACATCCAACTACCTCCAGCTTTGTTAAATAAGGAGCCCTGTCACACCCTCCATCCCTCAACAGAAATCCCTGCCGAGCCGCCGCCTCTGCTGCCGACGTTCGGAGACACATGTTCATGTCCGTGCGCGTGTCCGGACAGACGCACACGCTCTCTGTGTGGCTCTTACCGATACCCAGGGTGACCCAGGCTGGATGCTACCCCAAATAACTCAAACCCAGCTCCTTCTCAGAGCAGAAGTCTGCAGTACTGGGGTGGGGGGGAGTTCACAGCAAGCACTGGTGGTTTTAAAGACTTTTTTTTTTTTTTAAATTTCCTTTCTGGCTGCCATTCTAACGAACCTCATGGGGGGAAACCGTGCCAGAGGAAGAGGCAAAATGAGGGTACTGAAGTCAGAGGAAGAATATATAAGGCTCTTTGACAGGACTGAAAATAAGGCACAATTAGGGAAGAGTTATGGCCTGGAAGATGATAATGGACAGAAAATAACAATATTCTTTTTTTCCTAGGGACACACAGACCATGCACGGGGGGTTAAATGCCAGCATGTCAGTCATGGGTTTACTTACTGCCAAAGGCTGAGCCCGCAGCTGCACCTGCAAAAAACAAGGAGAAACCTGGTCACTGGAAAGAGGATGCCATCGGCTCTGACACTGTCACAGCTAACAGGTACGTGGCATGGGAGCGAACAGTAATTAATTAGCAGGGTTCTTGCTCACAGGCATATCAGTTCATTGCAACATCTGAAAATCTGCTGCTGTCAAACCCCAGAGGTGACTGGGCAGCACTGTCTGGGGTCTGGGCATCTCAAGGTTTTCATTTCCTTGACCTGCCTTTAAAGCCCAGCAGAGGTCAAGCACATCTGAGGGTCACGCTGCTGAGTACTACCTGGGGGGTCTGAGCCAGTCTGCTGCACCTAGGGCAGCTCCCCATGAGCGAGAAGCACTGAGCACCCTTCCCGCTGCAGGACTCGCTCAACGGGATGCTCTAAAGCCACCGGCTTCAAGCCCACCATCTGAAGACCATCCACGGACCAGCTGCTGGCTTTTGGCACCCAGGACACTAATGGTCATGGCCCTCCCAATGGTAACAAGGGGATGAATTGTGGAAAATCTCAGCTTTGGATGAGCTTAATGCACAGGATCAGCGATGGAAGAGGCAGGAGCACCAAGAGGACTGTGGAGAAATGCTACTGATGCAGAGGAAGAGGATGTGGATGGGGGAAGGAGGAAGTGACAGAGTCAGGGTTAGGGGGAAGGAAGGAAGGAGACTGAGCGACAGATGGGAAGAGAGTTGAATGGGAGAAGAAAGAGCAGAGGAGAAAGAGAAATAGGAAGAGACGCAGGGAACGGAGGGGAGGGAAGGAGACAGAACAGCATGTCTGTGCCTGTCAACACCAGAAACTCTCCCAGGCTCCTTTGAAGCAATGCAGCCGCTTGGTGGGAGCTGACAAGCTCGTTCCCTTTCAAAGAACCTGCTCATCTACCAGCCCTGGCACACACAAAACATTCCTGTCATGGCCTTCGGAGCCTGAATTTCAGCTTTGATCATCTTAAAGCACATAAATCTTTCAAAAAATTTGGGGAGAGGGAGGGAAAAAATTCTCTTTGGTAACGCTCAAAGCTGCTGCTTGAAAGTCTGGAGTGGCTACTGTGGCTCTGTGACATTTAAACAAGTCTGCTACTGTGGACTGGACAGAAACCCAGGAGAAACTGGCCCATCTGTGATGTTTCCTGCCCCAGTTCCCCTGCTTGAACAATGGTGGGTGTGCACCCTTCATCTCCTCCACGTGCCTTTGCTGCTGTCAGCACCTTGCTCCAGCAACTGGATGAGACGGCGGCTGCGGCGAGGGGCTGCGGCTCGCGGCGCCCGCCTGACAGGCCGACACGCACGGAGCAGGGTCCAGAAAGCAGCTGGAAAGCAGCCTGAGCTCCTGCAGCTGAGCAGTGCCAGCACTGAGACCACGGACTACTTGGACACCAGTGCTCTACTGTGGCTAAATAATGTCCTCTTCAAAGGAGAGCAGTCCACAGAGTCCCAGACCTATATGTGGCCCTTGGTCATCCTTCCTATTCTCCACTATCGCTTGGACTCATCTACCAGTAGCCTGCAGATCACCTCCACATCCACCTCCATCCTCCCTCATCTCCCTGCCAAGACACAGATAAACACCAGCTTCTCTCCCGAAAGCTGAGCATCCTGCAGAGCCACACGCTGATGTGGGGTGGAGGACGACAAGACACTCCCACCTGTGGCCACCGTGCAGAGCAGGGTGGGAGTGGCCAGGGCTGGCGGGTCACTTACACGCATTGGGGGACCCGCTGGGGAGAGGCAGGTAGGATCCCGCTCGCCACGACCTGGAGCGGAAGCTCTTCTTGCACTTGCCGCAGTCCTGCCCCGTGGTGTTGTGCTCGCACTCGCACTGGAGGCTGCCCTCCTTGAAGGTGCACAGGTTAGCGTGGAGGTTGCATTTACACCTGGAAGAGGAAGACAGGAGAGCTGTCAGGTATCACTGCTACTCCTCCTTGCCCCGCACGGTGCCCGGTGCGGGTATGGAAGCGCAGAGGTGGAGCTGGGCCAACTGCCCCTCTCCTGCTCCTTCTGCAGGAGTAAGGTCCCTCCTGGCTGCCGACGTTGTGCATGCCCACCAGCTCCTGGTGCCTCCTCTAGAGCCCCCAAAGATGCTCCCCAGCCTCCTGCCTGACGGGGAGGCTGCCTTTGCCACGCTCCTCCTCACGCGTGGCTGGATAAGCTGACCTCAAGTATGATTTGGGTTGTTGTCCCCATCCCCTCCCTGTCCCTAATTCCAGCAACCCCCCCTCAGATGTTAAGTGTAAGCTGGATGAGTGGTCTCTCTCCCTGTCTTACAGGCCTGCCCTGACTCCGACCAAGCAGAGGAGGGATATTGTGGAGGGAGGGAATGTGGCCGGGGAGCAGAGGCAGACGCACTCAGCGTGCTCTTCCCGAAGCTCTGCAGCGAGGCTGTGGCACGGCTGAGAGCACTAACAGCCTCTGAGCAGCAGCGGCCGGGAGCAAGCGGCCCTGGCCGGTGCCTGTGCTCGAGGGATGTTGCATCTCAGCTCCTCCGTGTCCTCTGCCTCTGGTGAGGAAGGATTTCAGCTGCACCGTCCCAGCCCTGTGGCAGAGGCGATCCCCAGCCCTGGGGTGCTGTGGAGCCTGACTCTGAATTATTCAGCGTCCACACAGCACTGGCTTCCTCCTCTCCCTCCAGGAGGAGCAGGCGGGAGGGATGCCGAGAGATAGCAGGTTAATGCAGGTCAAACCTTGGGCCCAGCTGACTCAAAGCAGCAGCTTCTGGGAGCTGCAGCCACCAACACGGGCCAGGAGTTGGGAGCCAGCTTGGGGGCGGTGGAGTTTAGGAGCCCTGGGAAGGGTACAAAGAGGGCAGAGCCTGGCGTGCCCCTTGTTTTCTCCGCAGTCTGGGATGACTGGGAGGGTAGCGCTCGGCTCCTGTCCTTGGCCCTGGTAGTAGTGCAGCAAGGACACCAGCCCTGGGTGACCATCACCCAGTCCCCTGCTGTGGCCTGCAGCAGGCTCCATCACCCCCCTCTGCCCGGAGCACATCCTGGCTCCTGGCCTGCTCTGGTGAGGGCCGAGCAGCCCTTTAGGGGTGCTTCTGCCGGCTCCAAGCCGCTGTGCTGCCGTACAGGAGGGTGAAGAACACCCCCTGTTGATTTGGCTGCAGCTACAGAACCTCTGGCAAGCCCCGGGGCCCACCCTTACCCGAGAGCAAGGCACAGGAGCGTGCAGGGGGCAGGCAGGGCTCCAGCTCATATGTGTCCCTGCTTGCTCACTGCTGAGGGGGGCTGGGAGCCGAGCCTGGCTCCCGGGACAGCCCCCAGCTGCCTCCCACTCCAGCAAGGGCACCCACACAGTCCCCTTGCAGCGGGATGGGGACAGGCTGGGTGCTCAGGGACGCTGCCCAGCCACTTCACAGGGGAGAAGGGGCACTGCTCCTCCCAGAGAAGACCCTTGCGTCCCCATCGGTGCAAACAAGGGACACTAATTAAAGCCAGCGCAGAGGGAGCCGGTCACCCCCTGCCTGTGCCCAGGTGCGTTTCTCACCGCTCCACCTCTGACCCTGTGCAAAAGTTTCCTTATCCAAAGGATCAGTTTTGCCAGGGAATTGCTTTCTGAATTCGACCTTTGAGGATCATCAATCTAAGCGGAGAACTATAACCCCAGCGAGCTGACCCCGCAGCACAGCACTTCTCAGCCCAATCAATCAGGCTGCATTATTTAACAGCGAACAGCCGAGCGCCTTCAGCCAGCCCTGACTGCCAACCCCTTCTGTGCAAAGGTTTCTGCATCCACCCCCCCGTGCTCGGGGGACCAGCTTTAACCCCTTCTTCATGCTTCTCTGCCTCCCCTGGGCCCGCAGCCCAAGGACTCGTGCTCGCTGACGGTCTGTGCACAGCCTCCTCCCCAGCCAAGATCCAGCTGGTGGAGACTGGAGCAAATGACATTAGCCCAGTCCCCTGGGTGGGAGCTGCGAGCCCTGCCTGCCTCTGCTCCGCTGCCGTGGGCGGCCAGCCATTGCAGGAGAGAGAGGATGAAGGGAAAGGTTAGGAGATACTTAGCAATGAGGCTTAAATAGCAGCAGTGGGGCAGGCACCTGCGCTGTGTCCTGCAGAAGGCAGCGGTGGCCCTGCTCCAGTCCTGGGGACGCTCCAGCTGAAGGCTGGGTGCAATATGGTCTCTATGTCTCCGAGGGGGATCTGAGGAGCCAGGAGCCTTTCTCCTCTCCAGCTCCTGGGTCAAGGCCAGCAGTGATGCTGCTGTTTCTCAGTGAGCATTCAGTGCCCACATAGGTTGCAGCTGTGGAAACACAGCCCAGACAAGAGCAGCCTCAGCAGCAGCTGCAGCACCTGGTACGCTCCATGGCCTGGAACACCCGAGTCCTGCCCTGGGCTGTAGGTGCTCACACCCCCACTGGAAGCTGTGGCTCACACCACTCCTCGGATAACGTGGCCAGAGCAGTGTGTGTCCCGTGATGTCACGGTTTGCAGGGTGGGGTATTCGTGAGGTTAGTGCAGGTCGTGCAGCTGCTGCCTTCCTGCGAGCGGTGCAGCGGGGCTGGCGCTGCCAGTGCCTCTGCCAGGGACATCACGGAGCCTGGAATGCCAAGGACAGTTTACAGGAACATGTCCTTTTTTTTCTTTTACTTTTTTTTCCAGCCACAAGGAGCAGTTTGCATCCTGCACTTGTCCAAGGCAGCGTCCTGGCGGCCGGGGAGGCGGCCGGCGCCAAGGCCGTGTGCGAGGGAAGGAGCTGCCCGTGCGCCGGCTGTGAAAGGGCTGCAGCTGGGGGTAGGGAACCAACCCCTGTCCCCGAGCTTTCATTAATAATGACTTCTGAAATAGTTGTAAGAAGCCACCCCCGCCCTTTCTTTCCTTTCAAGGATACTTAATGTGTTTTACAACCTCTTTTCTGTCCACAACCCCTCTTTGTGGGGGAGGGCAGTAAGGCAGAGGGGCCAAGAGCATCTCTTCAGCCCTGTCCCTCCCCACAGGGCTGAGCCAGATGGACCTTGAGGTGCTGGTCCCTAGTTGGACCATGACCCATGTGCTGGGTAGGGCTGGAGGAACCACTTGGTGCATGGAGACCCAGAGAGCTGCTCTGTCCCTAATCTCCTCTCACCCAGCTCCCACCATGGCACATTCCTGCCTTGCCCAAAGCTCCTTAAAGGAGATCCTGGGTGACGACATGAGGCAACAGAAGTCCACTACAGTGGGCCACCACCTCTCTCCTTGGGTCATCACCAAGTCTCCTTCCAGTCTAGCCTGTGCTCTCATGTCCACTCCAAACTCACTGTGAGGATGCTGCCGCATGGCTGTGCGACCCCGGGGATGCTGCAGAGACTGGTCCCCTCCTGAGGGCTCCCAGGCCACTGGGCTCCTGCCACCCCTGTTACTGGCTTGGCAGTGGTGCCCCCTGCTCCCTTTCCCCTTGGCTGAGCTGGCACTGGGAGCGGCAGCGGAGAGCTGCTAATGACTGCCATCCAAGGGGAAGCTTATGATAGCTTTCTGCTGAATTGTTTGCTCTCACTGTAATTGATGAGCCTTTAATGAGTCTCATGGGATGATGTGTTTGAAGGGAGCTCTTTCCTCTCTGTCCCCGAGGAAAATGATGTTTCAACTGATCTTGGCTCTCGGGGAAACATGAATAACTCTTCTCCATCTCTCTATTGTCATCCCCCGCCGTTGCTCGCAGCACACTCCGGCAGCTGCCTGGCCATGGCTTACCCAGTTTTACCTGCTCCTTTGGAACTGTTCTGGCAGCTCAGCACAAGCAGGGAGCAAATCTTGTGGGCCAAGCGTAACGGGTGCTGAGCTTGGATTGTTTCTGGCCCATCTGTGTGTGTGGAAGCAGGTAAAAATAGCTCCTAATGGCTGGGCCATGGAGGAAGCACCGTCCCTTTGTGGACAGTGGTTATATTAGGATCGCTCCAGCAGGGATTTGCTATTGCCAGTGGATGGAGCGAGGCTGAAGGGGATGAAAGTGACAGTGGTGGGATCATTCATCCCAGGGGAAAGGCTGGGAGTGTAACTGAGCCTGTAGTCCAGGGATTGCAGGGAAAGGAAAAGGTGTTTTAACTCGCTGTTTCTTTCTGCTTGAACCAGGTGGAGATGCTCTTGTGTTTCGCTGCTTATTGCGGACTGAAAAACCCTGGGTTAGGTCAGAGAGATGTGTCACAAGTGGTTTTTGGTTTTTTTCCTTGTGGGTTTTCACTTTTGGTTTGTGTAGGGAGGAACCCTCCTCGCTGCCCTTCGGAATGATCTGAGGTTTGGGTTACAACGAGGAGACAATTCAAAAGACGCCGTATCGGAGCGCTCGCTAGCTGGCTGTTCCCATCCCAGAGGCCATTTATTGTAAATAAGTTGACACTCACCAGCTGTCAAGATCCTGCTGACTGGTGGAACATTATTTACATTCAAAGCTGTCTTAAAAAGCAAACACGAACCCAAACTTCCCCATTAGGGGGTCGGGCAACAGAAGGGAGGAAGGGTGAAGAGGACATCGCACGGATACGTGAACATAAATATTTGCAGAGTAATGTGTATAAATTCTCTTGGTCCTTCTCCTGGAATGCAATAATGCCTGCAATTGAGTTCATTGGCCAAATTGGATTTGGGCTCCTGTAGAAGTCTCTTTATATTAAGTGCTTTAACATACATCACCTTCTCAGTCTATCGATGAAATTCTATTATCTGCTCAGGGCCGGACGCAACTCGGCAACAAAATCGGAAGGGAAATAAAAACCTTGACAAACCAAAGCCAGGAGCAGGTAATAGGACCTTGGGCATCCGTCTCTGGCTATTGACAAAGTGTCACTAATGTCTGGGGGGAGGAGGAGCTCTTTGGGTTTCTCACTAGCTCCCTCCCTCCCACTCAGCAAGAGCCCCCTCCATCTTGCTGCAGTGGGAGCGAAAACCTTTACGAGACTCAAGAAAAGCCAAGCAAACAGTTGCTGGCATTAACTTAATTTAACTGTATGACCATGAGCAAGGTTTTGCTTGAACTCGAGCTAATTCCAGCCTGGAGGAGTGCCAGGGAAATTCAGCCGTCCAGGTCTCCGGGGGTGCCCAGCACGGAGGCGAGGAGGGGCCCAGGAACGCAGCGCAGACTTGGCCGTCCTTGACATGAGGATGCTGTTACCTCCTGGGACCTGAAGTCTGGCTGCCAGGAGCTGCTGGGGCAGGAGCAGGGCCAGGTGCAGGTGGAAGTCACGGGCTGCCCAAAGCTGCTGAGCACAGGCAGAGGCTGGCTGCAGGCTGCAGGGGCGTTGGGCCGGTTCCTGGGGGATGTTCCAGTGAGCCTGTGGCTATTTTGGGGTGATGCTCCAGCACTGGGGCTGAGAAACTCAGCTGGAGAAGCCCATGCTCTGAGAGACCATTCACCCTCGGCCCTGCCCGTCCCCCTCCTGTGATGCAGTGGTGGTGCAGCTGGCAGATCCCACCCTGCTCCTCAGGGAAGATGCTCCACAGGGGCACCGACTATTACATGAAATCTAAGACCTTCAACGAGAGACTGTTCCACTGACCAAACCTGCTTCTTTCCTCTCTTCTAGAGACAGCTTCGTCATACAAGTCAAGACTGCAAGCCTCTACAGCTGGAGGGTCTCCAACAGCTTCCTGCAGAGTCAGAAGGAACAATGTCCAACAGGGAAAAGCAGCCTGGGGGCAGACGGGAAGCGCTCTGTGGTGGCACCCCCGCTTCAAGCTGAGCTACAACTGCAGGGGAACCTCCCGAGCTGCCGTCACTGAGCTGGCCTGGAGGACACAAGCAGGAGGCAGCCCCAGGCAGAGCAGGAACTGATTTGTTTCCAGCAGCAATACAGCATCAAGCATCACCCCCTCTCAAGGATCACCAAGAATACAGCACATGTATCCCTTGCATGTGGGTACCGCTGACCGGCCCGATTTATTGGAGGAGATGCTTCGGGACATGGCCTTGATCCTCCAGGTCGGGATTGCCTGATCCTGGCTCTTGGTGCCAGGATAACAGACTGGGCAAGTTCATTCTGCTGCACTAGTGCAACCTCTCCACTAGCAGGCAAGAGCAAAGCAAGGCCTCGGGGAGAGCATCTGCACTCAGTACTGAGACCTGCACAAGGGGAAGGCAGGGGTCAGAGCAGGGCAGCACAGAGCACCTTTCCCTCCTAGGAAACCCTTCATAAGGCAATCAGTGAAGAGAAGAAAGGACATGCCATTACAGAACTGGAAACCTCATCTTCCTGGTGGTGCCCCTTTGGCCTGAGCAAAGCCCGAGATGAGGCGCTGTTACACGGTGCCGCTCGGCTGTGAGCATCGCCCCCTCCTCCTGCCCTCGTCTGGGGACTGCTCGTCACTGGGGGGACAGACAGAGCGTGCAGAGGGGCAGGGGAGGACCAAGGGGAGAAATCTTAATAATCAGCCTAAAACTGATTCACTTCTGCTCGATCTGATTCTCCTAACTGGATCCACATGTCCTGGCTATAGCACATTAACTTCAATTATGGCTTATTAACGTCCCCGTGATGGAGCGTGACCCGCCGCGCGCTGCCGTGACTGACGTTATGAAGGGGAAGCAGCACTCCAAAGAGAGCTGGCAGGGAATGGGAATGGGAATGGGAGTGGGAATGGGAGGGAAGGGAACCATCGGCGTTCAGCATGCCAGCTGCCAGTCCCGCAGCCAGGAGAGCTCACACCCACCCCTGAGAGCTGAGCTGCTGCTGCTGCCCCACGGAGAAAACTACGCAGTGATTAGAGATCTGTGGGGAAAAGTCTTTCTGCCTCCCTTCCCCACCCTGCCTGGCACACAGGCCAAGGGCTTGCTCGTGTCTATTCCTGTCCTGACTCCTCTGCATCTCCAGTTACTCTGCAGATCAATAGGGACAGGATGGAAGAAATAAAAGAAAAAGATATGAGGAAGAGAGAGAGTAAAAATACACCGTCAGCCATGAACGGAGAAACAGACCTGGCTGAGGTTGTGGGAGGAGGGGTGCAGATGGAGCAGACAGGGGTGGCCCTGGAGCACCAGCCCATTGCACCAACATGCAGGAAGGATGCAGTGACCCTTGGGATTGACCAGACCCTCTGGAAGTCCTGGAAAACTGAACCACCCCAGTCTATCTGGCCTACAGGAGAGAAGGCAGCAAACTCCTGCTCCATCTGCATGCCCCTAGCTCCATCTCTTTCTGCTCCTCCCAAAAGCTCTGGGAGATCATGGTGAGGGGTTTTCCTCAGTGGGAAGCAGAGGGGTGAAGGACAGGTTGTGCCTGGACAGGGATCCAGGAGCATGTGGCCTGGGGTATCAGACAACCCTCTCTGAATGCCCCCCCTAAGGCTGAGGCATGAGAAACTCTGGCTTGTTGTCCGCTTCGAGGTCAAAAGCTCTTCCATTGACCATCAATTTAAAATAAGCTGCCACATGTCATGGGCCCATGGCACTGCCAGCTGCATACCAACCTCCTGGACCTGTACAGGGACACGAGCAATCCACACACTGCTCCTCTGGTGCCACACACCATGCCAGGCACCGCTCCTCCAGCCTCTCGGCATGTTCACATCTCTAAGTCACCACCTTCTCCGCTCTCTAGCTGGGATTTTCTGGTTGCTTTTTGCCTTTTGAGTCTTCATTTCTCTGTCTCATATTCCATGATCTCTGTAGTGGATCCCTAACACTACCATCCATTTCATCTACTCACGTCTCTCCTGTTCCCATGTCCTGGAAGAGGAACTGTCCATCCCCAGCCCTGCCCTCNCCAGCCCTGCCCTCCCCCCACCTCCCTGCTTCCCAGCACAGTGCTCACGTCAGGCTCACATTGATTTCTCCTCTCTTCCTCTCAATAACCCACCCCTTGTTGAGCCATACACAAGATTTAATTTGGTTTTAGTCCCTGCACTGTAACTGGCTTTGCTTACAGCTGGAATTAGATTGCTTTCCAGCAAAACCCCTGCTTGCTGGGACCGGGATAATCACAGGAGCAGAGTTAATTCACATGAAGCTTCACCTTATACACCACTTATCCGCAGCTCCTCAGCTGTCATCCTGCCCTGCACCCATCGGTGCTGGAAGAGTCAGCCCAGGACAGGCACTGCCTCCTTCCTCATCCATCCATCCATCCATCCATCCATCCATCCATCCATCCATCCATCCATCCATCCAGGATGTGTCCCCTTCTCCTGGGGACCGGCCCAGCAAGCAGGGACCGCCATGGACAGCCGGAGCAAAGCAAAGTTGGGTCTTGCTGTAGCTCTGGACTTTGAGTTTGGTCCGGAAAGAGCAGACTTCAGAGTTTGTTGCTAGCCAAGGCAAAGCCCTCTCCTCCCAAAGGCCCTGCTGCACCGAGGAGCTGCTGTCAGGCGGCTCGTGGGGAGCGGAGCCAAGAGGGAAGCGGAGGCGAGCAGGAGCCGCTGCTCTGCAGCAGCCACGGGCAGCCGTCCACGCCGGCAGCCGTCCACGCCGGCAGCGTGCCAGCTCTTGTGGGGGGAGCTGCCAGGAATTAGCCAACAAACCCCAACCTGTCTCATTCTGGCCCAGGAAAAAAGCAGCATTGCAGCTTCCGTGGGGACTTTGCAGCCTGATCCTTCCACCCCAGTCCTCAGGAGGCAGGTGGCAGTGGGCTCTGGGATGTCTCGTAGGGGTTGGGCACCCTCTCCCTGGGGTGCTTGCAAGGATTGCTCCTCCCCTGCCCTAGCTGCCTCTTTGCACAGTCTGTAGGGATTTTATCTCCTGAAACAATCTCTACTGCTATTAAATGGTATCTGATTTGGCCAGTGAGTTCAAAGGCTGATGAGGGACTGGGTGTGGGGAGGGGAAGACAGCTGACAGCCAGCAAGGTGCTGGTGTGTGGAGAGTCACCAGCACAGCCAGAAGCTAAAGGTGCTGAAGCCACATATCGTGCCCCAGGCAGGCAGAAACAGTAACAGGCTCTAGGGAGGAAGGTGTTTGTGGGACACCAAGAGTTTAACGTGTCTTAGAGCATTCAGTACCCTGAAGGTGCTGTAGGTGCAGTAACAAGTCCCTGGTCACCGGCACAGTCATCAGCATGCTCAGAAGCCAAAGATCATTGCACAAAGCATCAAACTTTTAACCCTAATTTTAACACTGAGCTGAAAACTCTGTCCCTGTCCCAGCCCCGAGTCAGACCAGGCCAGATAAACTGGTGCAGCAGCTCCAACCCCTCCTGCCAAGCATCCCAGTCAGCCTGGACTTTGGCTGGGAGCTGAGCTTTGCCACCGATGCTTAGGGCAGGTGTAAAACATCTCACATGATCACCGAAGTGTCTGGGTTGGAAGGAGCCCCAAGGACCATCGAGTCCCAACCCCCTGCCACAGGCAGGCCACCAACCTCCAGGCCTGGAGCTGGACAAAGTTGCCCAGGACCCCATCCAACCTGGCCTTGAACTCCTTCAGGGCTGGGGCATCCCCCCACCTCTCTGGGCAGCCCATCCAGCCCCTCACCACTCTCTCTGTGAAGAACCTCCCCTGATCTCCTGATATATCCACACAGAAGCACGTTGCACCAAAACTCAGGTGCCTGTGGATGTGCACGGCAGTCCTCTCCCACGCCTCTGCCTGAGCTCCCCAGCCACTCCAGGGGTCAGCACCCCAACACGCCTCTGCCTGAGCTCCCCAGCCACCCCAGGGGTCAGCACCCCAACACGCCTCTGCCTGAGCTCCCCAGCCACCCCAGGGGTCAGCACCCCAACACGCCTCTGCCTGAGCTCCCCAGCCACCCCAGGGGTCAGCACCCCAACACGCTGCCAGCTGAGCTGAGAGCCACAGCTGCTCATCCCTCACGGCAGCCACGCTGCCAGACCAAGCCCCTCTGCCTGCTGCTGCCCTCACCGCTGCCTCCTGCCTCCCCCGTGGGAGGAAGGGGCTCTCTCCCATCCCTCGCTGCAGCTTCCTTCCCCTTGGAGCCCGTTCAAACCCAGCCTCGGCAGCACCTGCAAAACATTTTTGCTTGCAAGTCTCAGAAGCGAACGGTCTGGAAGCGATACAAACAGCTCCTCTGTCGCTGTGGTGATTCTTGTTAGCGAGGGGTGGGTGATGGGGAGAGTTTTTCCCCTCTCGCCTCTAAGTCTCACACAAGCTGAATCCTCAAGCTGGATGGAAATCAGCCAGCTCGGCATTTTTCCACCTTACTTTGCTTTTTTGGTTGATGTCATAACGTAACATATGGCATCGAGCAGAGAAACGAAAAACAAAACCCAGGAGAAACAAACCCCCTCCTGCCTCCTTCCCCTGCCCCAGACCTGCTGGGGGGTACCCTCACCCCAAACCCCAAACGGGGTGACCCTCCTGTTTACTGGCAGAGCTGGTTTGGGGTGAGCCTCCTTCCTTACCCCCTGTTCCACTAGCCCTGGCGCTGAGATTTTGGGGCAGAGGCCGCCTGCCTGGGCACGGCTGGGGACAGAGCCCATCCAAGCCAGCCACATCCCACCTCAGCGCCCACGCCAGCTCCAGGAGGACACAGCCCCCTCTCAGCCAGTCCTGTGGCAGCCTCGAGGTGCCCCAGCCGTCCCCTGCAAGGACACAGCCGCCACCTGCTTGGGGAGAAAGGGTATGAGAGGGGGAAACACTGAGAACCTCATCGGGCGACAAAGCGCCGACGGCTCAGTGCTCCAGCGGTCCCTCCTCTCGTCCCTCCAAGGGACACCCAGAAACCCAGCAGCCGTTACCTGCCGGTGACTTCGATGTTGGAGACGGCGTAGAAGTACTTGTACAAGTTCTCCCTCTGCACGTAGGTGCCTCCCAGGGCTGGTCTCAGCAGTCTCATCCGCAGGTCAGTCACGGTGAAGAAGTCCTTGAGCCCCTTGGCGCTCTCCAGCCGCGTGTACAAGTTGTCCATGTTCCTGAGGTCAGGGCCAGCGAAGATGGCAAAGCGGTCCCTCACCTCGAACCGGACGGTCTTCTCCTTCTTGGAGCCCGCCCAGCGGGAGTACTCCTCTGTGCAGAGCACCCTGTTGGCACTGGTGGTGGAGAGGTCCCGGACCCTCCGTGCTGGCATGCTGAAGGCCTCCATGCAGTCATCTGCGTAGTACTGGTACGGGTGCCAAGTCCTCCCGTTGTCCAGAGACTTCTCCAGCATCATGATGGTGGGCCGGCCGTACTCGAAGGTTATCACAATGTCATCTGTCAACTCGATGCTCTTGTTCCAGGACAGCGTGATGTTGGCCAGCAGTGGCTCCGGGTACCGGCGCCACGTCACGCTCTGCCAGTACGTGGCCAGCCCTTCGTCCTCGTTGTCAAACATGAGCCTTGGTGGGTGGGCCAGGTCTGGGTTGGAGGCATCACACTCATCGCTGCACAGGTACGGGTTCTCCTGGAACAACAACAGTGGTCACAAGAGAGGGTGGCAATGCCCGGGCATCGCGTGGGCAGCGCGGGCACGGGGCTGAGCTCCCAGTGTTACTGGGCCCTTGTGTCAGATGTTGACTACTGGTCTGCACTGGAGTATGCCAGGGCCTGGCTCTGGAGGGTGCTGTTCTGAGCATGAGTTTAAGACAGGTATACGCAGCTTTGACTTTCCTAGAAGAATGGCTGAGCTGTTTCCTTTGAAAAGCCCTTTGGGAAAGGGCCTTCCAGTGTGGCATGGGGGCCACTCATAGAAAGCACTTTTGCTTTCCCTGAGATGGTCTCTGAGGAACTTTGCTCAAGCCAGGCTGAGGTACAAGCCTATGGAAAGCTCTGTTCAGCCCTGCTCCCTTGTGAGAACAATGGCTGACACCCCTGAAGCACATCACGCTTCTGGTGGCTCCTGATGCCGAATGGACTGGGACACACTGTGCCCTCAAGCACCTCTGAGCATGGCTGGAGGAGAGAAACTCCATCTCCCAGGCTCTGAGCTGGGACAGAACTGGTGGTAGTGGAGGCAGCAGCCTGGTCTTGGGGACAAGTGGAGTAGGTATGGCCAGGGAGCACCCGCTCAGCCCCATGTGGTGACCGTTGCTGGTCCCTCCTCAGTTCATCCCACCCAAACTAACCAGGGGCTGAGCTGACGGGGAGGAATCGGGAAGGGGGCAGGCAGCTCTGTGCCCACCTGCCAACACCCAGAAGTGACCCTGGACTCCCCCAGCCTAGTCACTGTCCCCAGCCCCTTGCTGCTTGTCCAGTGCCTTCGCCTGCGGCAGACACACGATACCGCCAGCAGAACTGCCCTGGCAGAAGCCAAGCCTGGGAGCTGTGCCTGGGGGCCCTTCCCCTGCCACACCGCTTCCCCACCAAGTGCTGAGGGTGTAGAGGTGGGCATCAGGACCAGCCGTGGCAGTGGGTCTGGTGCTCATCCATACCTGTGTTAAAGCCTGTCAGTAATGACAGGCTTTAACACAGGTATGGATGAGCACCCTGACCTACCCCAAGGGTGATGTGGGGCTGCATTACAGTGGGCACTGTCTGAAGAAAGACCTCTGCAACACACTGCCAACTTTTTTTTTGCATATAATGCTTCTCTTTGCTGTTGCTTTGCTTCTCTGTTGGACTTCCAGAGGATGAGGGAGAGAGGGAGGGGTTTGGTAGGACAGATGGTGGGACCCCTGTCAGGCAAACTGAGCCACCTGGCAGGGGAGGAGGTGATAAAGCAGCTGGAGCTGCTCAGAGCTGTTGGTTGGAGGTGAGGAGTTCGCTGGGGTGAGGAGGTTCATCGTCCTGAGCACAGCCTGCTTGCAAGGTAAGACTGAGCTGGGGTCTGTGGTTTGTTTGCGAGTGCTTAGTGTGCGGTCGGGAGCCTGTGGGAGTTTGCTGTATGTGGGGAGCAGTGTGATCCTGCCTGGTCCAGGGGACCTCCTGAGCACTGGTGCTGTGCAGGGGGCTGATGCTGTCACCTGGGGGCTCAAAGAAGTGAGATGCAGGGCTGGGGTCTGTCCAGGCTGCTGGGACAGCCTCACTGCAAGCGTGGGGATGTGCGGGAAGAGGCTGCTCCTGTGTCTGCAGGGACTGATGCAGCACCACGGGCTTGCTGTGACCTGGGGTGCTGTCATAGTCTGAGTGCCTGTGACCTGCTGTCGGGGTGTCCGTGTGTCTGGGCAGACCAAGGGGGGTCTGGCTTGCACGAATGGATGCTCTTGGCTGCGAAGTGCAGCTGTGCTTTGCTTGTGGAAAGCAACATGTGGCATGAGGTGCTGTGGGAAGTCTGGGTTTGCCACCTCCAGTCGGGCAACCTGATGCCCTGGGAAGTACTTGGAGCTTCTTCACTCCCCGTGTGTGACACGGGTGCAGCGGGAGACACGCGCCGAACGCAAGCAGCCGTTTGCACGGTGAGTGGAGGCCACAGTGCCAAGGAGCCTAGGAAAGCTCAGGAGGACATCAATAATTCTGTCCTCTGAGCAGTGTGTGAGTAGCAGGCTGTAAATAAGGCAGAAGGCTGCGCCGGCAGCAGCGGGGATGAAACAAACCAGCGAGCAGCGGATCTGAGCACCGGGCTCCTCCGGGGGGGGCAGCGGCAGGAGGGGGGACTCCTGTAAATACCGTGTGTGAGGCCCGAAGTGTCAGAGGCAGGTTGATAAAACGGGGCAAAACTCAGACTGTTTTCAGCATCCTCTCGCTCTCAGGTGCGCATCTGCCCGACGGCAAAGCCACAAGTGCCTCGCTGGGATTTGCTGCTCCTGTTACAGCCTTAAGCTGAGCTACATGTGGCTTTGCCGTCTCCGTGCGCCCTGGGGGAAGGGCTGCGGCCGGAGCTGCTGAGCTCCGGTGCGGTGCCCAACGGATGCTTTGATGGAGGTTTTAAAAGCAAATAGCTACAGTTCTATTACATTTCACTTTCTTGAAGCTGTGACAACTGAGGGAAATGAGCAGAGGGGTCAGGTTGAGGGGTGAGGACACCTGCCCAGGAGCTCCCCGCTCCCCTCCCAAAGATGGGGAGACGCCCCAAGCAAGTGGAGATTCCAGCCAGGGTGGAGCGGGGCTCTGAGCCACCCTGAGAGGGTTCTCTTCTGCTGCAACATGCTGCTCTGGAGCAGGAATTAAAAAACAAGCTATTGACATATTTAATGTGCTCTCCTGACTCGTCACGTTCAGAGGAATTGTTTACCTCTGCTAATGAGACACAGCTTCCTGCTGGGGGATGAAACTGCCTCTGAGCATGGCTTTGCAGTGGTGGCTGATGGAAAAGGAAGAAAAATCCCCATCAGCTGAAGTGTGGGGGGCTCAGAGTCCATTTTCTGTGCTGAGGCAACATATTGTGTCACGGTATGGTCCCACTGCCAGTGTGGCCATACTTAATACAGGATGGTCCTGAAAAGACCATCCCGAGGTCCCTTTTCACCCCTTGTTGGAAGGAGGGTGCAGCAGGTGGGGAACTGGCTTGAGGCAGCAGCACAAAACTGCCCAACAAAACTGCCTTGCTGCTCAGACCAGCTCTGTATGAGCAGGAGTCTGTGTGCACGGGGCTGCCCTGGCAAGAGTGGTCCTGCCATGTGGTTTCTTTCCCTTGTAGCAGCAGCCATGGGGGTCCCAAGGCCCTTGAGCTGGTGCAAGCTGAACTCCATTGAGTGTTTGCTGTTAGAGCTGTCTCCAGCATGGCCACAGTGGTCAGCTTCACCTGGAGGGCTGTGGCCCCTGTCACCACTTTCTTTGGAGGCTTCTTTATGCAGTGGCCAAGTTACACAAGGGAAGGACTCTGTGACCAGAACACAGCAGCAAAGCATTACCCAGGCAGTTACAGGGAGGGGGGTGGGACAGATTTCCCAGGAGCAGGGAGGGAAGGAACCAAGTCTGACAAGCATGATCCCTCTCCCAGCATTCCATCTGGGCAGACAGGGCTGGCCAGGCATGTCCCTGGCAGGACACCTGGCGGGTCAAGAGCAGGAAGGAGTGGAGCCAAAACTGCCTGTTCCCCATATGCTCATCCCAGAGATGAGGGAGTGGAGGTGCACAATTCCTGATGGCTCCTGTACATCTCATCCCATAAACAAACTCTGCTCAGCAGGCAAGAGAGCCCAAAGATGTCTGAAACCACCGTGGTGCTCTGGAGTGGCTCAAGGGCTGCGTGGTTGTCATAGGGCAACACAAAAATAACCTCTACATGATAGTGCTGGACGATGGGGAGAGCCTCAAAAGCCACCAAACGAGTCACGGCACTACGACTTCCTCTGCTAAAATGAAGTGTTCCTTTTTGGGTTTGGGTTTATTGAATTGTCCTTCCTCCATGGGATGCTCAATGTGTTTTCTGCTGGTGGGGTGGTTTGAAGTCAGTCAGGAGGGTGGGGGGAGCGGAAACAGATGGCCATACTTTGGCTGCTCCATTGGTCCTCGTAAGATCACTTATAGCACTGTTGAAACAATTCCAGGTATTATTTTTGAATCTGGTCTCCTCCTCCAAGCTGTGTCCTCCAAAGAATCTGTCCAAAGTCTCAAGATATTTAGGTCTTCAATCTAAAAGTCAGAATGCATTAGCCAGGCAAACTTGGTTTCAGTGAGCTTAAAATAAACCAGTTCACTTTGAGTCTCATGCTATTAAATCAGTCGCGAGTGTCCTCACAGCAACTACACGCTGCAGGTTTCCAGCTCTCCAGCATGCTCCTCTGGTTGCTCATTTCTTGAGGGTGCAACAAAGAGCACCACAACCTTAGCCCCAGCTCAGCCCAAAGGCAAATCCTCAGGGGCAAATTGCACAGGCCTCGTTGCAGAGAAGTTGTCCTAATGAACGGCACCATAGCGAGATTGTGCCTCCACGGGTAAATCACAGAATGGTTTGAGTTGGAAGGGACCTTTAAAGATCATCTTGTCCACTCCCCCTCCAGTGAGCAGGGACATCTTCAACTAGATCAGGTTGCTCAGAACCTTATCCAACCTGACCTTGAATGTTTCCAGGGTTGGTGGCTTTGTTGAACCTCGTGAGGTTCCCCTGGGCTCACTCCTCGAGCTGGAACTACGTCCCAGCGCCTTCGGACCCAGCTCTTGGGTTTTGCCTCCTCAGCACTGGGCAGAAATGCTGTAGAAGGGACTTTCTGAAGGTGACAGCAGGGACATGGCTCCTTGAGGAGGATTTCTTAAGAAATAAGATAGTGCTCTGACAAGGTATGATGACAGGAATCCAGGATGCTGCAGCAAAGCTGTTCCCCACCTTGCTGGGGAGGGGGAAACAGCCGCAATAAAAGCCCCATTTTTACAACGCCCAGCTGGTTTCTAGGGCCTTAATGAACACACAAAGTTGTTTTCCTTTTTGTTTTCCTGGCAAATAATGCCATTTTTAAGCCTCATAGCATAAAATTATATATTTCTGTAGGTGAAATTACTTGATTAATCATTAAGCTGTTGAATATTTTAAACAAACTAGACATCTGCTGTGAATAGCGAAAGCAGCACAGAAATAAAACTGCAGCTTTGGGGAGATTTCCATGCCAAAGGGAAGCTGGAAAGCAATTGCCACCACTAGCTACACAATGAAGAAAAATAATAATAATAACAAAATATTAAATGGGGAAAAAAACCTGCCTAAGCAAGGAAAAAAATTAGATGAAGTCACCCGTGAGCATCCTTGGCCAAGGATCCTTGGCCAAGGATGCTCATCACAGCTCGTAATGTGGTGGGGCTGAATGGTGCCCTGGCCCAGGGACCCCCAGGTGCTGCTTTGCTCTCGGGGTTTCTTCTGCTTGATGGAATGTGCTGTTTAAGCCAAAGCCTCTGCTAAAAACTGGGGCCACCTTGTTTTTAATTACAGCCAGTCTCCTAATAAGAGTAATGACATGTCTTATCAACCTGTGCTAGTTTTGGAAATCCAAACTTTGTTTGGTTTGTTTGTTTGTTGGTTTTTTTTTGGGGAGGGGTGGGGGAGAAATCCTTGGGGTTTTATAGGAATATTTTTATCAAAGGGGAGGGAAAGTTAAATGCATGTATTTGGCACAAAGCTCTATGATGTTATGTGGGTTTTTCTTGGGTCTTGTGTAGTGGTTTGGTGTCCCCTCACCCAGGAACTATCTCTCAAACCCAACCAGAAAGTTCTTGGGGAATAACCCTTTGGGTAAAGGGTCTGGAGAACAAACCTTCTGGGAAGCAGCTGAGGGAGCTGGGGGGGTTGAGTATGGAGCAGAGGAGGCTGAGGGGAGACCTTCTCCCTGCCTGGAATGACCGGAGAGGAGGGTGCAGAGAGGTGGGTGATGGTCTCTTGTGCCCAGGGACAGAGGACAGGACAGGAATGGCCTCAAGCTGCACCAGGGCAGGTTCAGATGAGATGTCAGAAGAAATTCTTCCCCCAACGAGCTGTGGGGTGTGGGACAGGCTGCCCAGGGAGGGGGAGGAGTCCCCACCCCTGGGTGTATTGAACAGACAGGAGATGAGGTGCTCAGGGAGATGGGTCAGGAGAGGACAGGGACAGTTGTTCTCAGTGATCTCAATGGTCTTCCTCAATCTGGTGATTCTGTGATTCTGGGTAGGGAAGATGCCACCCCTGACCCTGCTCTGGTGACAGCTGACTTTGTCCTTCCCACTGACACCAAGTTAAATCTATTTCCTAGATTTGGATGGATTTTTTCTATCTATCCTTGACAAGGGCTGCACTGAGCAATGTGTGACATTTCCTTGGTTGTTCCTCCAACAGCCACTCTGGGACACAATGCTCCTTCCCACCAGAACTGTGTTTATCTGGGAGAAAACACAGCTTCTCCTACTGTCATTCCAGGGTACTTTCACCCTCGCTGCTCCTCACCTGAGGGGTCAACTGCTCTGTCTGGATTTATGAAAACGTGATTTTTATGATAAAAAGTAACAACATTTGTGGGTAATTAAATCTCATGCTTCAGGACATAAACCATAACCTGCCAGTGGCCAGGATGGGACTGCCAGAGAACTGGAAATACTCCCTGACAATTAATTTTCAGTCTATTCACGGGTTGGGAGGGATCAGAGGGGTGAAACAACAGTAATTAATTTACAGTGATTATTTCCAACAGCTGGCAAGTGGTGTAACTTGCCAGCAGAGATGGCCGGGAGCATGGGGATAACTGAGGAGAAACACGAGGCCCTTCTTGAGGCAAACAGCCCTGTGCTGGCCCTCCCCATGAGCCTGGGGGAGGTCTGTGCCTTGCTTGACGTGGGGGGACACCGGGGACATGGGTAGGCCACGCAGCGCTGCCTGGCCGGGCTCTGCTCCTCGTGCACCAGTTACACCGACCCTCGGTGCTCTCCCTGCCGCGCGGCCCTGACTTGAACCCGGCACGTGTCTCAGGAGCTGTGGCCTTGGGGCACCTGTTGGTATCTGGGGAGGGTCTCTGGTGGGTCAGCACCACAGTGTTGGGCAGTGGAGACTCGGGGCACGCTCCAGTGGAAGTTGTGTCGAGTGGAAGTGAAATCTTCAAAGCTTTCCTCAAGATTGGTGTCGTTACGTGTATTTCAGACTATCCAGAAGCTCTCGTTCCATACCTATGGTAGAAGGTCTGGTTCTCCCAGGGGTCGCCTGTGTGGCTGCTGTCTGGGAGCTGCTCTGGTGCTGGGGAATGCTCCCAGCACCCCCTCATCCACACACCCCGCCAGCATTGCTCCCACCTTGGTGCTACCTCTCCACAGAGACGGTTTGAAATGGCCCATGTGCATAGACAGCTTCTGCGGGGGCATCCACAGTTTGGTGAGGGCTTATGTCACAGCTTCACCTCCCTGGGGGAAGGGCAGCTCAGGATGGGATGGGATGGGAAGCTTGGGGGCTGGTTTTCTTGCCTGTGTGCCCATGCCTTGCTGCATCCCCCCAGCCACCTGCAAGGGGCTCTTATTAGGGCAGAGACAGCAAGAGAGGCAAATCATCCTCACTAACAAGCTGGTTGCTGTTTAGGAGCAGGTGAAGGCAGAGCTGGAATGAATAATTAATAGGGTGGAAATGGGGTCCCTCCACAGATCTGCTGCTAATTCTGGCTCAGCTGAATGTCACCCCCCATCTCCTCCTGGCCGTGGTTTGGGGCATCGATTGCTCCTCCGCTTCCTTCCCCTCTCCCGGGCGGAGGTGTCCGAGCACAAGGTGACCCTCGCACGGCTCTTGGGACACGCTCCCCCTGCCTGAGGGACTGGGAGAGCGTGAGTCAGCACAAACGGCACCGCCGGCTTCGGCCTCCAGCGCAGCGAGCAGCGAGCTCACCAGCAAGACGTTTTCCTTCGCTTTCTGCCTCTCCCTTTGGCCTGCAGCAGAGACTCACTCACCGAAGAGCTGCCGCTTGTTCAAGGCTCTTGGGCTCCCTTGGGCCTGTCTCTGCCAGAGAAGAGATTGAACCTGAACTCGTGGCTGCTCCTCCCCCTCCACCCCCAGCCTCCTGCTTCCCAATTCAAGCAGCATCTCGTTCGTATTTCATCCTGGCTCCTCGCCGTGTCCTCCCCACCAGCCATGGGGAAACACCACAGTGCCAGACAGGGCTGTGTGGTGGCAGTGCAATACTCTATCTCCAGGTGGGGAACTGAGGCAGGGAGGGTTTTCTGGAGCAGGCCTAGGCCACACTGGGGGTATTGGTGGCTCCAACTTTCTGAAGATTGAGCCTGCTCAGGCAGCTGGATAGAGTGGTGGCTCCTTCACCCAATATTGATGTGAGGGTCAAGGCAAACCATGAGGGTGGAGGAAGTCTCCGCTCTTGCCTGATGCTGTCTTGGAAACCCTGCCCATCATCTGCTTGGCGCCTCCATGAAAAGGGTCTGAACAGGTCTCTGCATTGTAGGTGGTAGAACCTCCAGAGCAGGCTGACATCCAGGCAGGAAGCACCCTCACCTTGAAGGGGGGAACTGGAGGGAGATACTGCTTGTCATGCACAAGGACCAACCCAAGTCACCTCTCCACCCTCACGATGGAGCTGACATCGCTCCTGCACAGACACCGATCCCTTTGTGCCCACTCTGGCTAAGCCAGAAACAGAAAATCTGTTTTAACCTCCAGACCGGAACCAGACCCACCCACAAGTGACCTCTGCCAGAAGGGTCACTGTTGGCAGGGTGACTTCAGGGCAGCACTTCCATTTCCAAAGCCCTGGGATGGCCAGGCAGCAGCTCAGCATCTGCTGCCGGATCTGCTCCCAGCACCTTGTCCTGATAAACGTGTGAGCAGCCGGTTTGTGGGTGACACAAGGGTTAACGCTGCCCGGAAAATTCCACTCCTAAGCAGATAATCTCGCTGGCTGGGCGCACACACGCACCACCGCAGCCTGGCCTCCCGTGGAATAATTTTTGAGCAGCTCTTTCTTTGTGAACCGCTAATCCCCCGGTGAGCCGCTCTGGCCCTATCCCTCCTGGCGCCCTGGGCTCACCTCCAGGCCCAACCTCGCCGCCGGTGCCGCGCCCCTGCGCTGCCCCTTTTGCCAGCCTGCAGATTACGGGGTGACCCGGAGCCCGAGAGCAGGAGCCAATGAACCAGACGCCCCCGAGCCGGCGACCGTGGGCACACAGAGACGCAGGCGCTTAATCCCACTGACTGGTTCTTCCAGCTCACCTCCAAGCCTGCACTTTCTGTACCCAGGAGCTGCATGCTTTGCTCTTCCCAGGGCACTTCCCTGAAGCTTGTCTATACATTAAGGTGCTTGGATCCTGCCCCATCTCTCCTCTGCCAGATTATTAAACCCTTGCAGCTTGCTACAGAGCAAGCCCATGTCTGCAGCTCTACAGCAGCAGCGACCTGTGTGCTGGGCTCCGAGTGCATTATTGATTCAGGACTAAGAAAATGCTTAGGAAGTAGGAAGTGTCCTGCTCTCTAAAAGCTCGTGTGCCCTGTAAGCTCGATCCGTGCAGCCTTGCAGAGAGCTTTGCTCCACCACTATTAATATTTTATTCTGCAAGAGAGGCCCTGAGAGCTTGAATGGGGGAGGGCAGGATGCGGAGGCTGAGGGCGGCAAAGAGAAGGGAGTCGGGCTCTGCTCTGGTGCTCAGAGGGATCTGCCCCAAAGCCCATGGGGAGGGAGCGCATCTGGGTGGAGGTGCCCTTGCACACCCCCCACCCCCCTCCACCTCTCTGTTCAGGGCTGCTGTGTCTGCTGCGCCAAGCGCTCTGCTCGCCGGCAGTGTCTGGCTGCTCTGTGCTCTGGTAGCGGTGGCATTTCAGGAGGTGCTTGTTGGTGGCTAAAGAGTGTCCTGGCTGGTGTGGGGAGCTGTCCCCAAGGGCGGGACTGTGGTCCTCTCCTTGAGCGAGCTCCCCCACACCCTGTAACAGCAGTGCCACAAGCTGAAGCAGCTGAAGTGGCCAGGGAAAGGTCGGGTGAGAAAACCAGTAGTTTTCCCAGGTAATGCCCCAAAAGGGACGAGGGGGTGACAAGGACAGGACCAGACACAGTGGTGGCAGCATCCATGTGCTGGGAGAGCACAGACGGGCGCGCAGCAAAACGCGAGTTTTGGAGTGAGTGCTGGAGCCACCACCCAGCACCGCCCCTGGGTGGGCAGAGGGGAGCCCATCCTGTTGGTGGCCCAAGCTGGTGGCTCTGCCCCACTGGTGCCTGCACCCACCGAGCTCCTGGACGAGCAGCCCCGGACAGTTCCCCCTCGGGGCTGGACCCCGGGCGGGGATGGCTGACAAATGGAGCCTCAGGTTTCCCTGAGCCTGCCAGCTCGTAGCACAGGGCAGGTGTGAGGCAGCACCAGTGCCCACACTGGGGGAGAGGCAGTGGAGCAGAGCAGATGCTGGGGCAGAGCTGCAATGTGCATCCTCCATGGGACCTGGTGGCCCCCTGGAAAGATGGGGGGGTACTTGCAGGGAGCTCAGGGGACGTGTCTGACATTTTAGGCAGGGTTAGGGCACTGTGTGGGACGGGATGGCACATCTGCATGGGCAAAGGTTCCAAGTCCAAACTGCTGTTTGCTGCTTAGCCAGAGCTTTGCAGGCACTGGCTTCTCCGGGAGACAGGTATCTCCTGGATAGTCACCAGTGCTTCACAGGTCATAGAGGAACAAGTCCCCTTGGTGTCCTGCATCGATGGCCAGGGCGTACTCAGCACTGCAGGCTGGGTGCCTCAGAAAGTGGACACCTTCAAGTGGGTGGCAGCAGCAGTGGTGCTCATGCCATCTCAGTGGAGCACTCTCACTAAGCAGGTCAGTGACAGCTCATGTGCCTAATAACTCCACCAAGCCAGAAAACTGGGCTCTGCTCGCCAAGCCTTGCCGAGCTGCTGTTGCTCACGCGTGATGGAGCTCAACATCTAGGCCAGAGGAGGAATTCATCAACCTCAGGACCCCCCGACCATCTCTGTGTTGCTGTAGGCTCTGTACGCTGCTGGGCATGGATGCAGGGGTCTGGTTGCTTCTGCAGCCAGAAGGGGCTGTGCTGAGTGACTCACGGGCAGGGTTTGGTGCTGCTTGGACATGCTTCTGATTTGTTTTCTCCACAGCAATGGTACAAGCCAGGTGCAGAGCTCGGATGGTCCCCACCGAGGACATCAGGGTTGCTTGCTTGTTGCTGTGCTCCCCAGGGTGTAATTGTGGGGTGGGGAAGAGGTGCCCCCACGGCGCTGTACGTGCAGGCTGCAGCGCTGCCGTGGTGGCATCAACAGGGACGGGGCTGCCACACGGGTGGGACAACGGGCTGGGTCAGCCCCACACGTCAAAATCCTGATAGTGAAAAGGTTGTTTGGGGTCTGAAACTTCAATTGGGCCAAGTAAAAGTAAAACTGGACTTGAGGGAACCAGTTTGGTGGGAGAAGATTCCTCCCCACTCGGCAACCTTCTGTAAGGAGAATTTTAAAGGTCAATAGGAGACTGTACCTACACTGTAGAATACAACAGAGATTAAAAAATATATAAATAGAAAGAACTTCCCTGAATCCCTTCAGCTTCAAAAGTTGCTTATGGAAAACCATGCCAGGAGCTGGTGTACAAGTGAGGGTAAGAGCTGCTCTAAGTGCTGCTCTCCTGGCTCTGGCCACACTCCTCAGCAAGTCTTTGGAGTCAGCTGTCTCCAGCTTTTCCCTTCCAGACACTGTTTCCTTTGAAGAGCAAAGCTTTTCTCAAAAGCAGTTTATTTTTCCCCATCTCTTTCAAGATGGGGGTAAACTTTCTGCTCACTGTACCAATTAAATCTACTTGACAGCTTGATTTTTATCGCTGTGTCTTTTCCATCGGCAAGATGATCCTTGTTAAGGGGAGCAGCATCCTGCTTCACAGTGAGATGAATCCTGAACTGGGCATTTAAGGAAACAGCTACAGACTGTGAGGGGAAATCCCGTTTGCTCAGCACTCTCTAATTTAAGGCTGAAATATATTCTGTATTTTCTGTGAAGTCTCTGCTTTTATAACACTGAGATCCTGCCACGCTCTGGAGTAGCCTGTGTGGTAGGAGAGCAGTAGGGTGTAACTTGCTGAGCCGCTAATAATGTAGAATTCAAGGGTCTGGCCCCAAGGGCAAGGAGCTGCCGATCAAGCATCATTCTCTGCAGCAACTCTGGTGCTGAGAAGTCATTAAGGGTGGGAACAGAACTAAAAGGGCCCAGCCTTGGGGCTGTGATGGGTGCAAGGAGTGGACTAGGAAACCTTCATCTGGTTGGAAATGGCAGCACTGGCCATGTCCAGGCTCTTCTCCAAGGGAAGGGGAGTATTTTCCAGGAGTTGTTTTAATGTACAGGTTCAAGGGGTATGTGGGGCTGTTGGCATGTTACAGCTGTGAAAAGAAGTATGTGGCTTTCTGTCCCATAACCCTGACCCAGATGTCATGGGCAATTTGGCAGCAGTGAGGGGGGGTTCTTGTGCTGCTGAATTTTGGCATAAAGGCAAAAAAATTGTCCCCAGTGGCATATAGATCCCGTAAGGAAAGGCAAAGGGGAGCTCTGACTCCCGGCCCTCTGCTAATGCCAAGGAGGGATCTGCAATCCACAGTGGGAAGAAATTATTTGCCATCTTACTTTAAAAAATTTTACTTCAGTTTTAACCATCCCCAAACCCACAATCCTTTCTCTGTGCCAAAACAGGGGTATGAAGATATGACAGGTATGTGCTATATGAGATGGACTAAGAATGTAGGAAAAAGGGTTTCTGTGCCCAGAAGTTTGACTGCTTTTTCCAATTTTAGTGCTCAGTCTACTAGGAAAAATACTTCTTTAGTTACAAGCCTTATAACCACATGTCATTCAGAAAAGTTTAGCTAAGAATTAAACTAAGCATCAAATTTGGCTGAATGTGTAATGAATAAATAAGTAAAGCCTTTTCCTTTCATGTACCAGTGCCAAAATCAACAAGCTCTATTAGCAGATGAAACAATGCTGACGCCAAATAAAAATACCCCTGACCCATCAATATGGGCTAAGAGCTCGGCCCCACATCAAAGAGTGGTGTCTGAACGAGAAACACGGCCTTGACACCTCTGGGGGAAGGGAGGTGGGGTGGGGGAGGGCTCCCATGCCAGCAGCGAGACGCTGCCTGGGCCTGGGCCGGGAGCTCTCCCCAGGGTGACGAGGAGGAGCGGTGAAGCCATCCTGTGATGGCCACTGGCGAGCAGGCAGTCTGCTACCAACACCTCTCCTCGCTCGTGGGAGAATGATCTGGAAACCCCTCGAGTAAAAACCAACTTGGAGCAGGGCTGGGGTGGTTGGTCTCTGCTCCCTGCCGCCTGTCCCGTGTGTGAACTGCCCACAGACCTGCGCAGGTTTTTATCCTCTGTGACAAACACTGATGCTTCGAAGTGAAATTCTGAAAGGTCCCTGCTCAGTGCTTCAGCATCTCAATACCTGGGAGCACTCTGGCAGCTCTGCCATCCTCCTCCTCCTCCCCAGGAGGGCAGGATGGTGAAGTAACGCCGCGTGTCCCCTGTGCAGAGCGTTGCTGTTCCCCAGCCGTGCCTGTCCTGCAAACCCCCCTCATCTGAAATCCGCCCATAGCTCATCTGGGCAGTGCCCTGGGTGTGATTGCTGAGGTCTCCCCTGTCCCCTGACATCCCCTGTTAGAAGGTCTGGTCCCCATTAGCCTTTAGTCACGCTTCTATTTATTTACTTATCCATCTGTCTTCCCGCTCCCACCAACCCCCTTTCCCAGCCAGGAGGGAGAGTACAATTAATTTTCCAGGTGACCCTGCCAGAAAGGCATCGACAGGAACAGGAGAAGGTTCAGAGACTCTGGAAAAAGCAAAAACCCAACTTTAATAAGCAGCAAAACGCTTCCCAGCCAGAAGGAGCAGCCAGATGTGACTGGCACTGCTGCAGGCCAGGAAAGACAACCCTCACGCTCACTCCTGCAACCCCTCAGCCACCCCTTGTGCAGAACCCTGTGGGTGCTGCTCTAAGTCCTTGAAACCGCAGTGCCGTGGCTCTCCCCAGGGTGACGAGGGCTCACTCGCTGTCTCACTGGGCCCTGACTCTCAGCAGGACGCTCTGCCCTGCCCGCCCGCAGCGATGCCCCGCACAGGGATGCCGCCCAGCTCCCTCTCACCATCTGCTTAAGCGCAGAGGGGTGGTTGTGTGTCCTTAGTTTTGATTTCAGGTGTCTGAGCCGTGCAGGCATCCTGCCAGGCTGTGCTTAATTCTGAGCAACGACAGTTTAACTGCACGGACAGTACCCCGCTGCTCTGAAAGACACCTAAGACCGCAGTAAGAACTTCTCTGCTGGAAAGCCAGCCTCCTAGGAGAACCCACCTGTTACACAGGCATAATGGAAACCTGAACACTAATAATAACAGGACACCAAAAGGCATCTGAAGAGGAAGTGGCAAGGGGCTGCACAGGGGTCATGCCAGCTGCTAACCCCCCCCACAGCAAAGGCGGGCTCTGGGCAGCGACATTGGTTTTTGTCCGGTGCTTCCTTTGCGCCGGGGTAGCGAAACTCCACTTGTATCTCTTTGAGTGTCAGTAGGTGTCAAGTCACCACCCAGGACAGGTGATACAGGGGCTGGTTCTAGCCACTGACAGAACAGGGATGCTCAGCAGCAAATGGCCACACGTCACACACTGTGATAGAGGCCACGACAATGTACCTCGCTGGCCTCCCAGCACACACCACTCGGGTCCCAAGGCTGGACCAGAGCCTGGATCTCTCATGCAGCCACCTCCTGCCCTCTGAGCCAAGTGCTGGTGGGCTCCTTGCTCACCCCAGCAAGGTTGCTCTCCATCTGCTTCACTGCTAAACCTCTCAAGCACCCTGGATAGGACAAGGCTGGTGCAAGTTGGGGGAAGCAAAGACCATGAACACAGTGGGATTTCATAAACCTATCCCAAACACCTACAAAAAATAACTTGCAAGATGCTACTTCTGTTCTTAGCTTGATTCTCCATCAGGGAGCTGCTTGGGGACGCTGCTGTGAACGCTGGTTTCTGTCTGGGAGCAGGGCCAGGCATGTGCCCTCGGGGTGAGGCAGGGACAGGAAGGCAAATCCATGTTGTGCATTTGTGTCACTCCCATTCACGGCTGTACACGGTGTTTGCAAGTGCTACAGCACACGGCGCGCGTACGCTACGAGGAAACACTGCTGCTGCCCAGAATAGAAAGATTTTGAGCTCAGTATTGACTGAATTGAGAGATGTAGAGAGCTGATTGCAGTTTGTGTCTCTTGTTTCCTCGGAGGTCAGTGGAGCTGGAGTCTGCAGCATCCTTAGCCAGAAAGCGTTCGCAAATAGCGGCGGTGAGCAGAGCGCGATCTGTCCTTCACCTCCCGGAGCCAGTCAGGCAAATGGGAATCCAGACTGACCCATCGACAATTAACTGTTTTATTTGCAACCTCTGGCTTAATCTTTCTCTTTAAATGACCTTTTAAAAGGAGAAGCTGTTACTTATTAGGAATTAGTGAAAATATCTTTGCTGGCACTAATGAGACCCCTTAGGCTGGGGAGAACTGGGTAAATACATAGTGGTGGCATGTTCTGGCAGTTATCAGTACTTGTCATCTCCAGGTAACAAAGCAGCATTTTTTTCTTGGATTTTCAAGAGCTACCCCAGGCCAGCTCAGCCCAGGGTACTTCCTACATGTGCATGTTTTCTGGGTGGGGAACTGAGGGATGGGGGTACCAGAGTTCAGGTAATGATGGCAGAGGGAAGTGGGACTCCCGCCCTCTCTTCCACTGATTCAGAGGGAGGAGACCTCCGCTTCTCATTCCAGTATTAGGTTACTAAAGTCCTTGCTCAGTGCCCACCCCAGCAGAAACCCTGTCACCATGGACCAGGCTGGTCACCATGCCCTACATGTGTGTTTGGAGCACTCCTGGAGGACACAGGGAGGGGATGTTGCAGCCATGTTGTTTGGCTCTTTGCTTTGACCCTCGAACTCTTTTTAACAACGTAAAGCCTTGTGAATTATAAATCAAATGTTCCTGCTGAGCTTTGTGGTGCACGGAATGAAATGCAATGATTAATATTAAAGAGAAAATAAGTTAAAGATTTTAACTACAAAGGCAAGCATCTGTCCAGAGAATCTGTTCACAGGGAGGCTGGGAGAGAGGGAGAGCTGCATTTTCAGGGACTTGAGTGAACCTCGTGGCTCTTGGACCAAGCGCCTGAACTGCCGGTGTGCGGGGTCACACCGGCATCTACCCCTGTGCCCCTCGCTCTACTCGTGCTGAGATGATGAGCTGCCCTCTGGTAAAGCTGCTGGCACTGCTGGGATGGGATTGGTGAACACCCACCATGCACTTCAGCAAGCAGAGGGATGTGCTCAGAGCAGCTCAGGATGTGTGCTCCCCAGGGACAGTTTTGCTCAGCCCTCCACAGCTCCTCCTTGCCCCATGCCCCAGCATGCCAGCCCCGTTCCTGCTCTAGGGCTGACCTCCCGTCGGCACAGCGCCAGGGTGGGGGACACCTGCACCCCAGTTTGCAAACCAGGACACTCAGAGCCCCCGCTGTTGCCACCCTGAACCGAAACATCCTCATGATGGCATCTTGGCAGGATGCTGCCTCTGGCCACCTGCACAGAGTCTTATAACACATCACATGAGGAGAGCAAAACACTTACATGGGTGCAGAATCTCTCCGGGGGGTCCCCACAGGTGATTCCTGCTGGATCCACCCGTACTGTCGCGTAATCCTTCATCCGCATAGCCTTGGGCTGACAAGCATAAAACTCCCACGATGGGCCATCATCCGTGGTCACCCAGGACTTGCAAATGTCATACTGTCCCATGGCCAAAGGAAGACAGTGCAAGAGGAGTGCAGCCAGGTAGAGCATGGCAGCTGCGGCCAGTCGTGGTGTTCCTGGGCAAGGGCAGTGCCGGGAGTCCAAAGGAAGGCAGCTACTGGGCTATGGGTTGCTCTCGGGATCAGCATGGACACTCCTCATCTAAGTGATCCAGTCGAAGGAGATCTAGATGATAACAGGAATGATCCCGCTCTGCACCCTGTGCTTGTATGTGGAGAGTTTCTCTTGGAGCAGAGTCCAACTTTGCCAATCACTTGATTGGGAAAGTTTTGGCCAGAGCTGCTGATCAGTGGTCAAAAGTCTTCCTTAACCTCATTTTTCCCTTCCTTTTATTGTATGAAAGGGCTCCAAATCAGCATGAAAATATCTAGAGGTGACTCCAGTCAATCAATAGAAAGATCAAGTTCTGAGTTGCTGATGAAATTTGATAGGAGTAAATGGGAGAGGCTGTGAGATGGTGCTGGATCAGGTTTTCCTCAACCTTCTTGTCTGCTGCAAACGCGTCGCTTTGGAAAGTGCCTTAAACTGTGGGTTTGAATAATTGCTGGGGCTTTTGAGTGTTAATACATAAAATAAATACAGCATCTGCTCATCAGTACAACTCTGACAAGAGACACACTTTGGAGCAGGGATTCCTTTCTCCTGAAGGATGGTTGTGTCAGCAGTAATGCGTCGGGCAGCCAGATCCGCAGTGGTCCCAGCAGGACGCTGGGGGGTCTGTGGGTTCACAGGGCCAGCACTGGCCTTGTGGCTTCTCCCCCTGCGTCTTGCAGCAGTGGCAAGGCACTTGCAGGTGAAGATTTCTCTCAGACTCTGCCTTGTGGCAACTGAGCATCAAGTTCCCGAAGCCTTTAGCTGCGTGCCATGCTGCTACCCGCGGTCTCCTCTCTCTTTCACGGTCAGGCCAAAGGGAGAGTTTATTAGCAGACCGTGCCTACAGCAAATTGAGAGACAAATTAGATGGGAGCAAGGGAGAAGGGAGACAGTGGGAGCAAGGAGACTTGTAGGAATGGGGGTCCCCCAGGAGAGACATCCCTCGACTGGGCTTTGTGAAAGGGAGATATACAACTTTAATAAAAAGAAATCCATGGTAAGATGCTTATGACTCGACTGCTGCTTGGGGGGTAGGAAGAGGTGCTGCCCCGCTTAAGGTATCTGGTTTGTAACAGCAGCTGGACAATGAGAGCACTAATGGGTCTTCAAATAATATCAAGGAGCAGCTATGGGTCATTAGAAGACAGGGAGTATACAGACACAGAGCAGGGACAGACAGACAAATTGATAGTCTTAAAAAGATAAGCAAATAAGTAAGACAGCTGGGGAGACAGACACATTGTGCAGCATCCCCACATATGATTTATCTGAACAATAACATTTAATAAAAACCAATTTAAAGTCATAATAACATTTAAGGTTCACCTAATACAAAGACCAATGACCTTCCCGGTATTTGTTTCAGGTTAGAGCAACATTTCTGCAATTTTGTCATCTTTCCAGTAGAGCTATAAAAGTCTTAAGTAATTACAAAACAAAATGACAAAGAACTAGGTGGAAGCAAAACAGAAAACCCTCTAACCTTCTCTCAGCATTAGACCCCAGAGGGAGATCTCATAAGAGAAGGTGGGAGGCACATATCCAGAACAGAAATTTAGCTCCAGATAATCCCCTTTCCATTTGATTCCCCAACTTTTCTTCCAGAGTTCAGGGGAGCCTGTTTCAACAGCACATTTAGGATTTGCTTTCTCATAAAGCCCAGAAACTCCAGGTTACCAAACGCATCAATCCACGATCGGGGGCTCTGTGTCGCTGTGCTACCATCTCCCCTTCCCCTCTCTGGTTCTGAGATTGCAGATTGAGATGAATGAGCTCAGAAAAGGGAAGCTCTCGCATGCTTCATCTCCAGCTCTCAAAGAAGAGCCTATTATAGCTGTGTTGGACCTGAATAAACTCCCAAAGAAAGAATAGACTGGCTGCTATTTTTATATTATGAGTAAATGTAGTAAAAAATAATAAACCTGCGTGACACAGTGTTTGTAAGTCCTGCTGACATCAGAGCTGTCTTTTCAGTTATAAGAAGTCAGTTCCTAATTATTACATCAACCTGGTCACGGCCAAGTGCCTAATAACAGCGGAGAGCGTGAGACTCCAGCATTGTAGAGAAAACAAGCAGGGTGGTTTTAATGAGGACCCCAGCGCTGTTAAGTTTATGGATCTGTTTTCATAGCCTTAACAATGATATTTTGCACTCGAATAGCTGTCGGGGGAAAAAAAAACAACCCAGGAAGAAAGGATCTATAATATCTATTAGCTTCTTGGTATGCTGGCTAACTATCACAGGCTCCCAGGGAAGCAGAAACTGGCTGGAAAAGTGTATGTGTTGCCAGTCAGCCGTCAGGCGTGTGGGTTCCCCGCGAAGTCCGAGGTGCAGCACCTCGCTGCTCCGGCTCCTCGGCGAAACACTCGCCCGACGCTGCCCTGACATAAGCCAGAGACCACAAACGGGGGCCAGGGGCTTTCCGAGTTAGAGGTTTCGCCCTGCTTGGTTTGCCTCGATGCTCAGGAAATAAATCTTCACCTGATATTACCAGGAAACTGCAGTTCACGGGCACAAATAGAATCGGTGCCCTTTGATTTCTTTGAGGGTCGCTGGGGGCCGGTCGCCAGGGTATTAAAAACGCAAAATCAGGCTGCAGCTGGACTTGGCCGGCTCCTCTTCTCGAACCGTTCCCGCTGGACTAACGCCCTCTCGCAACGAGGGGACGACTCGGAGCGGCCCCGGACCGCTCGGGGACGGAGCGCAGAAGTGGCCCCGCCGAAGGAGTTCTGCCTCTCGGTTCAGGGGCGCTGTCCCGGGCGCAGCCC
>VXBZ01011613.1:184190-240276 GCA_013399135.1 Heliornis fulica | reverse complement strand
GGACCGGCTGTCCCGGGGACCGGCAGCCCCGCCAGACACCGGCAGGCCAGGAGTGTCGCTCCGCGGTGGGGCTGGGGGGTTCTTTTGGTTGGCCCTGGGGTTCTTTTTGGTTTGTTTTTGTTCTTTAGGAGCTTAAAAAATATTCTGATGAGCGCGTGTTTGTTGGAGGGGGACAGGCCAACCCAGACGCTGTAGTCGGGAGGGGTTCCCCGCACGTCAAGTGCTCGGTCGGTGTGTCCGGAATATTTTGGGGAGGCTTCTGCTGGCGAAGACGCTGTAATGAGGCTGCGTGTGTGTTGGGGAGGAGGGGGTGGCTGGAATTAATAGGATAAACAAAGCAGGAACTCGGAGATGGGGGAATCGGGCAGCTGGGAAACGCTGTGACTATGGCGGGGATGTGCTCTGGGATGTAACCAAACCGGGATCTTCTCTGGCAAGGTGGGGGATGGACATTCAGAGCTGTAAGATGTGGTAAGACCTTCGAGCAGGGAGATGCAGAAGCTATAGGTGTTGCTTAGGTCAGCTCTCGTTTGTCCGCGCCGAGGGCAGAGAAGGCTCCAGCTATCAACAGGGTGGATAAAACTGTGGCAGGCAAAGGTCCAGGTTTGCCAGTACCAGTTAAGTGCTGGAGACAGGATCCTTCCTTATCAGCAACAGGTTTTTGACACTCATGTGGACAATTGGCAGCCCATTTATGGGGAGGAAACCCAAAGAATCCTCTCTGCCCCCTCACATGACCACCAAAAAAAGACTGTACCTTCCTAACCAAGAACTCGGTGATTTCTAAGCCAGAAAGTGCACTGCCCAACTCTCCTGTGGTTTGTGATCTCATCGTTGCAGTGTTTTGTTGTACAATTTCCCTTGGTCTTTTTGTGGCTTCTCCTACCTAAGAGTCCCTGGAAAACGCACAGTCTGTCGTGTGACCAGACAGAGGTGATTTAGAGCTCTTCTGGGAATCATTTCCCATATTCTGGAGCATAAGTGAGATTTATGAAATGCCGGCATCTATCTTGATCATGGCCCAGCCTAAATTCTACACTGATGGACAAGGGGGGGTCTTTACCTGCAAGCCCATCCTTGATTTGGGCTCAATCTCCGCTCCTCTGGTAAGGGCACAGACTGATACTTCCCACATGGTAATTTTGCCTGTAAACACAGATTTTACAGCACCAGTATTACTTATGTGAGAAGCACTGGATGGAAATTTAGGGCCGGCTAATATTCCTGGATTTCACTTTGTGCCTTTAGGTCTTCTCTGTGGTAATGACTCCCCTGGAAATTCCCCATGTCTTACTTATTAGTCCTTTATTAGTTATTATGGTACAGTAACAGGATAAAAAGGAGTTGGTATTTCATTTTCATTCCCTCTAATAGCCACGGCAAAAGACCAAGTGGTGTGTTGATTATTGACATCAGAGTTAAGTGATATGCACGCATCATTAGGTTTCAATTGGAAAGAATAACAGCACAGTATGAGTTGTCACACTTCTAAACTACATGGCATTTAAAGAAAAGCCAAAGTCGTTTTTCTTAGCCCTGCAGGCTGGAGAGATCAGAAGCCGAGCAGTGATACGTGTGTAGACACAGGTAAAAGGCGCTAGCGCGGCGGATCACCAGAGTTAACTAGTGAGAGCAGTACCCGGGAGGGGCTGGCAGCAGCTGCACCGTGCGCCCAAGGTTGCCTGGGAGATCCAGGAGCGGGCTCCGAGGGTGGGAGATGGTGCTGCTCCCACTCCTGGGGTGAACAGACAGGTCCAGCTCCGAGGGTCCTTACGCTGGGAAGGAGGGAGATGGTCTGTGGCGCCACAGACGTGGCAGCCCAAAGGGAGTGACAGCAAAGCGGTGCAGGAGGGCGTGGGGAACAGTTGCAGCGGATGTTTTGGTCTGAACCACTTGCATTCTGTGGCCCAAGCACGCTGTGCAAATTTTTAATGCAGGGCATCACTTCTTTCTGGGCAAAATCTCCACGAGGAGCAAACTGGATGTGCTTTTCCTTGAGGGGACAGCTCTGCCCCCTCCCTCGTGCTGAGCTCTACCTTCTCGTGCAGGGAGAGCACAGTCGAAATGCAATGGGTCTGCACTGAGATTTAGTTACTCCAGTATAGGCAGGAGTGGAGAATAAGGCCCTTAATATTTAATACAGCCTCTGCTCCTAAAGGGATCCCTGGGGCTCAAGGGCCAAATGTAAACCCGTTGTAAGCAGGTAGTAATTCTATTGACATATGCAGGCTCGCACCTGGTTGTGCTATGGCTATATTCGGCTCCCTGAATCTAAATGGCAAATGGTGGCTTTGACATGCGCGGGAGAGGAGCGAAGTGTTTTCCTGACTCGGGATGATAGAGGATATACTGAAACAGCAGAAGGTAAACGTGACACCTCCCAGTCCCCCTTCTCGGTGGTGATGCACTTGATAACACTCGAGCTGAGTTGAGTCTTTGGAGAGAGATCCAAGATTGCTGCCAGAATAATAACCGGGCTTAGAAAGGATCTTTCATTTGAGGATACATATTGCTGTATCACCTGTAACAGCAATACGTTCTTTTTATAGTCCTTATCTAGCGATGTGCGGCCAAGGATGTCAAAGTGCCTACTGCAAGTGAGTAAGCATTTTATTAGGTGGAAACACAAGGCTCATAATTGTGCTCCGAGCCCAGAAGGAGGCAAGAGACCCCTTTGCAAGGGAGGGTCTCGGGTAATATTTGACAAGCACAGCTCGGTCTGACCCTTTGTTCCAGTGGTGGCTTTCTCCAGCCTGCTGAGACCTCCAGGGAGAAGCTTGCAGAGAAAAGGGGGGTGGAAAGTACTAGCGGTGCTTTAGGTTTAGGGATGATGGAGGGGGAAAGCTGGTGAACCTTGCGCTTAGCAGGGAGGAATTGTCTTGTCACACCACCCTGGTGCTGTCCTTTTGTGTGTAGCAAGCTGGACATGAAGAAAGATTCCAGTTTGGTCAGAATGGGAAGGTTTGTTCTTCTACTTGTGCTGAGTGCAAAACCAAAACCAACGAGTTTTAAAAGGAAGAGAGATGTAATATTTTGTAGTTAGGAGAAATGCTGGATAAACCCACTCAAAGCCTGAGAAATGGAGCAACAGACAGCTCTGGTACACGCAGTCCAGGAGGGTGGGTGGGGGATCTTTCTTTTCTTGCCCTTTCTCCACACCACCGCTCCTAGCACGCTGTGCCTCAGGGCCAAACCCATGAGTGCCACCGGTGCCCAGCCCTTGGGCACACATGTACCCCCGTGAGCCAGGGAGGGAAGAGAGAGATGCTTCTGTCCCTGGAGCACTCTACATTTTCCCTTTGTGAAAGCTACTGGGAAGATGGCAGAGAGCATCTGCTCTGGGAAGGGGAGGCTTCCCCCCACCCTCTGCGTCAACCCTACCGCACGAGACCTCAGATGCATTTTCTGCAGCTCAGAAGGTTTTACAGGGCCCTCAGTGAATTTTGCCCTCCCTGATTAGATAACCAAAGGAGCAGTGACTGTACTCTCTAGAGAGAAGACGCTGTCTCTTTCCTGCCAGAAGGACAGCTGGAGGGAGGGTGGGATTTTCAGCATGCAAGCACTTAGCCAGATCAAGAAAATGGGATGCAAAGCATTTTAGGCTAAGAAAGGTTGTTGTGCAGGGAAACATGAGGCTGCTCTTCTGTTAGAGAGATAACGCTTCTCAAAACACCCCTTTGTGCCAAACTGCAAGCCTTAACTCCGGCAGGTCCTTGCCTCTTTAAGGAAAACAAGCATGACAAGTCAGAAAAAAACCCCATCTCTGCCTTTGCAGAACAACTTTGATCATTTAAATATTATTGATGTTCATTAACCCCAGCAGGGATTGGCTGGGTGTTGGGAAGTACTTCACCTTGACACGGGGAAAATATGTTGCTTTCCTTTGCCTTGTCTTTTGTTTCATATATCAAATCAGAGCTTAGCCAAGTGAATCAGCTCAGGAAGCATTTATTTGATTTTGGGGAAGGTAGAGCTTTCCTCATCTTTACCAGCTGTGGGGGAGTAAGTATGGATAAAAACAGGAGGAACGTTTAAAGGAGGGTTCTATAATTAACAACCCCTTGGAAAGGGAACTTTCCTTTTAACTTACTATTAAAATGGAAGTGTTTGAGAATATACAGTTTTGGCTCTGGGGATCTCCTCTGTATTCTTGACAGAGCTCTGTGAGCTCCTCTAATCCCTGCCTCGGAGCGAGCCTGTGTTTAGAAACAGCCCCTGCCACCCCACGGGGGGCTCACCTCGCCCCACAGGCTGGTTCCCGTGGGAAGCCCCAGTGATGCCCTCCTGGCCTGTCTTGGTGCAGGCGGTGATGGGGAGAGGAGCTCCCTCCCAGCGTGGGGCCGCGTTTCCCTCGCCAGCCCGAGCATCACGCTGGGAGGAGATGCCTTCACAAAGGCTTTTTAACCCGAGGAACGAGCGTGTCACTTCTAATGGAGCTGACAGCAGCAGGGAGGGTTTTTAGGTTCGTGGTTGAGGAACACGCTTGTAATGAGTGAAGTAATTGAATAAATGCTGACAATTTGATGTGGAAAATGCATAATCAGCTAGCTGGGGAAGGTTGACTTGTTCTCTTTTCTCTCTTTCCTCGGTGCTGGGGTAAACACGTTTATTCTCTCCCGAGCAGGTGATGCGCTCGGCAGCACAGGACCAGCACATGCTTCCTCCCAGGCACACATGTGCCGGCTGCCAAATAATTGACCCAATTATGCTAATACGGTATTCACATCACCGGAATTTACTAAACACATACAGAGCCGAGCCCAGCACTTAACTTTTCCTTGAGTCACGCTCTGGTTGAGTACTCACGTCAGTAGCTGCGCTGGCTGTAGCCCAGATTACAGTAGCTGTGCGTGTACGAGGGGGAAAGGTGGCGGTCCCTTGGGTAGACACAAATCAGGCCACACCGAGCAGTACTGAGAGCTGACCGTGCAGGAATAACTGGGAGTCTAACTGGCTTCTTAGATCCAAGTCACAGATAAGAAATTGCAGATGTAGGCAGTGGAGCTGACATACTCCATTGCAGTGGCTTTCCTTACCCAACCATCATCAGCTTTATGCAGATGGAAACTCAGTGAGTTTCTCGTCATCAAGCCCCCAGTTTTAGTCTGACAATGGCAGCAGCAGCATCTGTGTCATGTATGTTGGAAGCGGTGAATAGAGCTGAGCTCACTAATCTATTTGCATATTGAAGATATGGAAAAAACCCTCTCTTCTTGCTTACTCTGCTGCCTACTCACATATCTGTGAAACGAGGACAAGGTGGGCTCTCTTTGTACTTCAGATCCCAGCGCCCCTGGATAAGGGAACCATTGCTCAGTCCAGCCCTCTGGGACGAGTGTGAGGCTCAGAACTAGCCATGGTGACAAAAGCTCTCCGGATCTGCAGGCTGGTGGAGAAAAGGCAGTTCCTGGTTAAGCATGCTCATCAGGATGGAGAGTCTGACACTTTATGTCAACAGGAGACCTTCTCCACACCCGAATCAGCACTTGCATATCTAGGGCATGGAGGTTTCACCTGCCAACTGTTAAATAAATTTATTACCATGTACTCCCCCCAAACTGTCAGCACACACATCCACGGGAGAGACAAGTTAAGGACACAGCAGTTCACAAGAACAATGAGCCGTAGAAGCTTTTCCTTTTGGATAGAGTTGAAAGACTTTTTTATTACAGAAACTGTGAAATAGCAGCATGTGACAGCTCATCCGTATCCTATGGGGACAGTGGGCTATGACTCCACATCCAAGGCTGAGCTTGCCTCTCCATTCAGCACCTCTGTATTATCTTCAACTTGAACAGACAGTTTTCCTCTAGATTATAGCTGTCTTAAGCAGTAGAAGTGAGATCCAGATCAGGCTTTAAGGGCTGGAATTCACATGCTTTTTCTGATGCTTCTGGTATTAATTTCATATGCAGTGGAAAAGTAATATCCTGTCTGTCACTAGAGAGGGAGATGTGCGTGCGTGTATACGCACAGTCATTGCTAACTGTTGGGCTTTTTCACTCAGATTTAGTTTTTGTGAAAATTTCTAAATTAAAATGAAAATCGGCTGCAGAAACAATGAATGTGAAGTACCAATAAGGCAAAAGCATGAGATGTTTTCTCATGTTTTTGTAACTCATGGTCTTTGTGTGTAAGAGTGTATTGCATGGCAACTGCGTTCACACTTCTCTTTAATAAAAGATCCTAGCAGATGGACCCACTATTAACGTGTATCCCCCAGATTTGCATATTTCATATTCATGCCAAGATGGCACAAAGCACACATGGGACAAGACAGGCTGATGTAAACACAATTTCACCAGATTAATACAGTGATCAAAGGGTATTGTCCTAGCATCCCCATTAGGAATCCAGTTTAATATTAGTTATTAATATTGTTAAACTCCTACCGGAGTCAAATTAAGGTCTTCCAAATACAGTCGGACAGGGCTCTTAGCTACTACAAGTTGATGCATAAGTTATGAATTCCTGAGAGAGAGGGCTAAGAAACAGCATTTGCATCTGAGCTGTGAGGAATTCAGCGCTGGAAATGTGCAGACCTCGAGGTTTGGTCCAGTGCGCTGTGTAATTAGGACCCACTTGAAATTCAGATCTTATCCGAGATCTGTATCTGAGTCTCAGAACTCAAGTGCAATCACATCTCAGCAGAAGACAAGCCTATCTGTAATATCTTATCAAATATTAGGCATTACAAAGTGGTATTCTGGAGCCCAAAATATATTTAAGCCCATTGTTCTTGTCCATTAATCAAACACTGCGCTGCACATACTAATAGGATCAAACATGAGGAAATATTTATGAATGAGCATTGTTGTGACTGCAGAAATTAAACACATCAGGTTTTAAATACACAAGATCTCAAAAAGGAAATCTTGATTACCTCCTATATATCTGGTGCCAAATTCAGAGTGAATTTTAAGCGAATGTTAGGTAGTATGTGCTTGAGTAATTTACACCTTCTACCAGCTCCTTTCAGAGTGTAAATTATACCCGCTTCCACCTTTATTGAATCTGACCCATTGCACCAAGGCTACTAATGAAATGATGTAGCACCAGATAATGCAGTTTCAGAGAGCAGGGGACTGTGTGCACGCGGCGCGTTGGTGCTCGGGGTGCACAGAGCTGACACCCGTGTGTGAGGTCCCTGTGTGATGTTCTGTGGCTCTTGGTGGAAATAAACCACTGCTTACCTGCACAAGCACTAGTGCAGTGGTACTGCCACTGCTTCTGCGTGCTGGGTGGGATCTGGACATAGTCAAGTCTCTGCCCCCTGCTGGGAGTTTGGCCCTTCAATGGGCACAGAATTTTGCTTGCTAGCTCCAAAGGCAAAGCACACAAGGTATAAAAAGTGCACAATAGCCCCATGAACCACTGTTTTGTCAAGAATAAATCATGCCAAACCGATCTAATTTCCCTTTGATGGCACAGCAGGTCTCAGAGCGGGAAGAAGCTGGAGATGTGATACATCTTGACTGCAGAAAGGCTTTTTGTGGGGCATTCCCATGAGCAAGGTGGGGGGATGTGGTCAAGGAGAAACGCTGTTAGGTCCCAAACTGGCTGGGAAAGCATACTGAAAAGCTGTCAGCTGTTTATTGTCAGAGTGGAAGGATGGCTTGAGTACGGTGCTGCAGGGGTCTGAGCAGGGTCTGGTGTTACTCAATATTTTCATTAGTGACTTGGGTAACGGAATATGGAGTAGACTTATTGCATCTGCTGACAATACCAAGCTGAGAGGGGCTGCAAGTGCTCTCAGGGAATGGGAGAAATGTTCAAAAAACTGAAGAAACAGACTGGGAAGTATAGATTGACATTTGAAAAAGCCAAGAGCAAAGCAGAATGTACGAGAGCTGTTGAAACGTGTACGAGGAAACGGCTGTGTGGGCAGCCCACCGAAAGAGAACGGGCAGATCGGGGGCAAGAATTAACAGCGGTGCCCTGGTGTGAGAAGGGAAAGCTGACAGCGTGGTACATAAAGGTAGCAATGGCTTCCATCTGCAATGAGTGCTGGGGAGGGGCAGTTTTTGCCATCAGACTCCATGAAAATATGGAAAATTAAAAGAATAGCCTGAATTCTGGAAAAGAGCCCTACCCATAAGGAAAGAACGGCAATGGATTAATTAAGGCTGACAAAAATACAGTAATAATCTCCCAAAATGTAAAAGGTGCTACAAAAGTAATAAACTGTTGCCCACAGCCATCAGGGTAGGACAGAAGTAGTGAGATTAAACTGCAGCAAATGCAATTTGGGTTAGACTTTGGGGAAAATGTTCCATCTGTAAGAATAGCTGACACCCGGAATAGACTGTCCCGGAGCTTGCGGAATCTCCTTAAAACCCTCCAGGGATGATCAGGTGAGAGAAACTCCTGTCCAGACAGATTTAGGCAGATCTGATCCTACCCTGGGGGAAGGAGATGGACTAGGTGACCTCTCAAGATCCCTTTTCCCCTTATTCCTTGGTTCTCTGTATTTCATGGGGCCGTTATACTCTGAGAGCAGAGAGCTTGATTCTGCATATTGGGCAAACATCTTACATTTAGACTGGGAAGTCTTGTTTACGTGTCAGGCTGATGGGTTTTTCAGTTTAAAACTTACTAATTCAAGTTGAATACCAGATTATAAATTGCAGTGACGAGTGTATGAGGAATATCTGAGGAGACAGATACCGAAACCTATTAATCTATCGATCTCATTGATTGGAGTGTTTAATTTAGAATAGCATTTTCCTATTTTTAAATACGTTTTAAAAGACTTTTAAAAACAACTTTTTTTTTTATCCCAGTGCTCTGGTAGGTGTTCACCCTCAAGCAGTCACACAGGAACAACTGATGCTGGCATACACGAAAGGCACAGGGTGAAGTAAAGGGAAACCATTATGTTTTTTAAATGAAATCAGGCAGTGGTCTGGCTGCCAATTAACACACATTACTGTTAAGTGATTGCTTTAAGAAAAAGGGTTCCTGAGCTCTCATAACGGTCCTTGCTCCGCTCGCTTACTGGAAGCTGAGCCCCTCCACCAGCGGGATGCAGTAGCTGGGGGCCTAGCAATGAGTAAGGATCCTGTACTGTAACTGGAAGGGGGGAATCTACGACAGCAGAATGTAATTCCACAAATTAATTTGCTCAGGACCCAGGGGTTAGCGCTAATTTTGCACTAAGTACCAGGAGAGCCTTCATGACCGCAAACAGCAAACGCTTCAGTTTTCACTTCGTCCCACTCGGCAGCCGAAACCGCCGGGTTTACAGTGCCCTCTAGTATCGCCCGGGAGCATCTGCTTCCCTGTGCCACCTCCTGAACCGCCACATCGCAGGAGCACGGTTCGACCTCCAGTACCGGGGCAGCCCGGCCCGGCCGGGGCTGCGCTGGGAGCAGCGTCCCGGCTCCTGCCCGAGGATGAAACGCGTGTGCAGGTAAAAGCGCAGAGAGGGGCTGCGGTGCGCAGGCTGCTTGGAGAGGTGGTGCTGGGTAGTTTGTGTCAGTTTGCAAAGCGGCGTTACTAGCGGCTTGCACCGGAACGGCACTGTGCAGCTCCGGCTGCATAACTGCTAACTAGCAAGATGCACCCCGGTGAAGGAGAGGGAAGGGCGAAGGAGAAAAACCTGAGTCATATGAAACCCATTAGGCATTACCCGGGACCACATCCTAGCCAGCTGAGGTCACCTACTGCAAGGACTTACAGAGCTGCGACCTTCAGCCTCCCATGGATTTTTCTGTGGAGCAGATGCAGGAAAATTCCTGGGTGGAAGAGGATGTGGGTTAGGGTACATCCTCTGTAAGTGGGGGTATTTGCGATGCACCTCTGAATGTTTCCAGCTGCTCAAGTGGTTGTTGGAGGCTGCCTGAGACTGAGGCGATGTTGTGCAGTGTTCCTGCCGCTCGGAGCAGCGCTGTGGGAGAGGCTCCGTTCCCTGGAGCTGGAGGTAGAAGGAAAGCTTGAACTCCCGCCTGATTCCAAAGCAGAGTGGTGGTGTACCCAGCAGTTCTTGCCCAGAAAACCCTTTCCACTGGAGTTGGGCTTGTACTGATTTGTTAAAAAAACCAAACCAAAACCAAGAAAACAGCTGCCTAGGTCATTGTTATTCTGAGAGATCTTGTCAGTTCATGGCAGTGACTTAGCTGCTGTGGTTTATGCCCTTGTTACCCAGAGGTTTTTCTTATGGCAAGATCTGTTTCATGAGTGAACTCTAGCAGCCACGTTCAAAATGTTGGTGGATGGAAATGATGAAGTTACATTAACTAAGCCAATGTAGAAAACGAATCATTAACATCCTTTGTCAGATTTTACATGTTGGTTTACATAGATGCTGGCAAGATTGTCATGGGCAAAAACTGGTGTAAAGAGGGAACTCTTCTAGACACCATCACTTCTCTTTGAAACACATAATCATAGCTGAAAGCTTTCTGTCCTGCTACCTTAGCCACCAATTTCTGGTTACTCCAGTTCAAGCTGCTGAAGACACTTGAGTCACCTTTTCCTGACCCCACAGCAGACACCAAAACCTGTTTAGTAGTGGCTATTGTTATTGTTTGAGAAGACAAATGATTCTTCCTGCTTTTAGATAATATGTGAGGGTGTAACACATATTAAAAGGGAAAAATATAATATGGAAGAGTAATTGGTGTTTCTAAAGCAGAGGTAGAGGTTAGGAAAAGTGTTAGTAAAATAATAGTAAAAGTAGGGAATGTGAAAGGTAGAGAGGAACCTGAAGATGCAATGATTGGTATGTGTCTAAGGGCTGAACTGACTTTTAGAAATCAATCATTTGAGATAGTTTTTCTCTTTCACACAGTAGGTCTGTAGGGTGCACACAGGTGTATTTCTAAGTGTCACTGCTGAACAAAGGACGTATGGGGATAATCTGCATCCCAAACCAGGATCCCCCCTTCGCCCCCACCTCGTAGCACGCTGACAGTTTATGAAGCACAGGATGGAAAGGTTACCTCGCCGACTCTTTTTCATCCAAACACTTTCATGCCCTCTCATGTACTGTGCTTTCAATGTAAATGCTGAACTTTCATTATTGCCAATGTGATTTCTGCACATGGAGCCATGGCTGTCTGAAATAAGAGGTCTAGAGCCCTTCTGCTTTGAATTCCAGCTCCTGCAACTAGAGTGCTAGAAATGAAGAGCTGAATCTCGTTGTATATGCAATATGTAAGTAGGAGACAAAGATGTCTCCTTACAGCTTAAGTGTCAGCTCTGAATAGATGGAATGGGGGTCTTGAAAGACACACTATGCCTCTCTGCATCATCGTTCCTAAAAACTTTAGTAAGTGTCTTAAATTCCTTGCACAGCAACACAAGCAACTGCCTCAGCTTCTCAAGGGCACTATACCTTTGATAATGAATATATTTAAACAAAAGGGGGGGGGAAGCCTTTGCTGAATGTAATAGAATGCAGCTTGCTACTTTCATATTTCATGGGACATGAAGGTTCATCATTTATTGAAAATAAGATGTGGACCATCAGTAACATCCTGTCTAGGTTTTGTTTTCAGAGTAAAATGCCTTTCCAGTAAAATAACAAGAATCTGCTTTTCTCAGACAAACCCTCGTGTTCAGGCTGTGTTGCAGTATTCTCTAGACTATTTTCCCCTTTTTGCTGCACTCTCAGTACCGCTTGTTTTGCCAGCTGAGAAACTTCTTCTGCCAATACATTTTCTCCTTTATATTTAAAAATTATATGCTCCACAGGGGCAAATTTCCATAAGCCTTCAGGAGTTCAGATTTACTGCTGTTCTTCAACGGCCATCAGACAAATTAATTTGATTAGAGCTCAACTCTCATGAGAGAATTTTGAGGGCAGCAGAGTCCAGTCAAAGAATACCTGGAGTCAGCTGACGAGGGAACGCCCCCTCTGTGGTATATTCCCCCTCTGTCATGAGCTGAGCTCATTGTGCGTGAGCAGCGTCCCCAGCTCTAGATGTCACAGGGCGTCTTCACCGCAGTAGAAGGACCGAGGCGAATGCTGCCAGCCTACGGTAACAGGCACTGCTGAACAGAACCCCGTAGGGGGTATCGGTGAGCTGAGGTGAGTGAGGCAACTGAATGTCAAACCCCAGGCACAGGCACGCAAGGAGGAGGGCTAAAAGTGACACCCGGTCCCCATCCCATGGCAACCAACGGATGCCAAGCAGTGCTGAGGACCAGGGATGCTGATTGAGGCGTAGAAATGGCAAATAGAATTTTCTAGCAATAGAAAAACCAAGGAAACTGTTGTCTGTTTCTGAGGCTATTCTCTCGCCTGCAGTACATCTCTGACATGGGAGCTAAGTTGTGCAGTGGAAGCGTTCCCAGAGGATGAGGATGAGACCATCAGATCAATGGGCTGCACCTGCATCACCTTGCAGTGAGATATTTGCAGCTCTTGCAAACTAGCAGGACTGCTGGGTCAGTGGCTGGAGGACAGGTCTCAGTGGAAACCTTCTATGCTGCAAAACCATTGTTTGGGTGGCTCAGAAGCTCTGTTTTCTTAGAATCAATATTGGATTAATGCTGTGGTATTAGATTGGAGGCATCATGCTCTGGGAGATGGCAGCTCTAAGATGAGATACAGAACTGAAGTATACTTGTAATACCTACTTGTAATATTTTAACAATTCAGCAACAACTTTGTAGGGCAGGTTATTAGCCAGACTGTGTGAAGCAATTCTAGCCAAAGCAGCTGAGTTATCTCTCTCTGAACCTTGCCCCTGCATTTTTATTTCTGCATAATATTCCTGACTTGAGTTCTTGCATGGTGTTGCTATGCATTGTTAAATTCCCACTATTTTCCACTCCAGAAATGGCTGCATTTAGATTTTGGTGAACTTTGGTGAAGAGGTTAAGCAGCAAAGACGCCATAAAAGGGAAAACTAGTAATTACTACTTTTGTATTTTTAAGTTGGTTCCCACAGCTGCAGGAATAAAGTTGGTGGATTGGCTCACTAAGTTACTAAATACTCATTTTTCTCCCTTTGGAAGAGCAACTTGCTCTCCTTCCCCTATTTCCCCCCCCCCTTTTTTTTCTTCTTTTTTTTTTCTCCTTCCCACAAAAAAATGATGACCAGATTGCTTTTTGTGTTGGTCCATGACCATGTTCATCCCTGTGCCCCTCCCTCCTCCCCCCCCAACATTGTGAGCAGTCTCCTAAACACTGAAAGATGCCTTGGGGGCTCTGTTCAGAAGATCAGCATCTCTTCTCAGAGCCAGATCCCAACTGTATTCACAGTATGAATGTGTACAAAGAATCCTGAAGAGTAATATATAACCTGGTGATGCAACAAGCCAGGAGACAAAAAAAAAAATAGCCCATTAAGAGGACAAAGCTAATCAATACTAATAGCAAAGACCAAGATTTTAAAAGCCTCTCAATGAAGTCAGGCACAATCTTACCAGTCAGTCAATGAAAAAAATGAAGTGTGCCTGGGGGAAGATTGAGGGGCAAGTTGGAGAGAGGGACAGGGAAGAGAGACCCTTTTTTAGGAGAGACTTGGAATGGGTCAGGTCCCCAGGTTGGTACAGCTTGGATCCTGGCTGCAGCTGGACAAGATGGAAGGGTCAGCAGCACTTAGAGGGATCAAATGCTGACAGCACATGAGAGAGATCAGTTTGGCATCTCTTAGTCAGTCTTGCCTCCTCCAAGCATGGTTTGGATCTGAGCACAGGATTGCAGACCCTGTGTTGAAGCAGCTGTGCTCAGCCATCCCATTCTGTTCCCAGATCCGCTCACTTTTAAAGACAGGAGGAACTGTCGTGTCATTTCCTACCTGCAGTAACTAAATCACCCAGGAAATTAGCAGACTGAAGTGGTTCCTTCTCATTGCTCGTCTTCACAAGGAAGGCTCTGGATTCTATGATTTTGACTCTATTTTTTTGTTATGGCTTCCAGATGTTTTGATAACTTCCCTAGTCCCTTGATGCAGGTTAGGCTCTTTGGTATGTTTCCTGTACCAGTTCCCTTTCATGCAATTGACAGTTTGGTGTTCCCAAGAGACAAATACCTCAGACTTTCCTACATCAGTCATGCCAACCCTTCGCTCAGCCTGCCACAGTGCCCCATCTGTCCTATATCTCCCACCCTGTCCTCACCTCCAGTCTAGATTGTATGGATCTTTTTCTGGGTAGCATCTCTGAAATGCAGCCTCAGATACCCATCTCCATAGATGAATTCATGCCTAGATTTAATCTTGTGGTTAGTATTCATGTGCATTGAGAATGCCAGCATCCTTCTTCTTGGCCACCCCTGGCACGGCCTTGTCTTCCTATACTCTTACAGAAGTTACTGGAAGAAACATTGTCCTACCTTTCTTTATATCCTTCCTTTGACTTCCCAGTATATGAGCATGTGAGAAACCTTCCCACGTTCTTTCAAATCCCTTCTACTTGCTCGTTTTCTCCCGTGCTCCTGCCCACCATGCCTTGTATCCACACCTTGCACTCCCTTGCTCCCTCAGGGTCCAGCTGAAGGTAACCCCCACCCAGCCTCCTCTACCCCCTCCCATCCCACTTTACCTCTCAACCCAGCCCTGCCACAGAACTGCTCCCCCCACCCCTTGCAGCCAAGGCAAGCTGGACAGAAGGGAGGGCAGTGTCCTCTTTCAGGGATGGGCTTCCAAGCACCACCAACACCTACATCCAGGTTTAGGGGATCATGGAAGCAAGTCCCTCATTCTCAGAGGTAAACCCTGAGAGGACCGAGCATCTCTTCACCTCGTGCTTGTGTGGTGCGTGGCGGGGCAGAGCCCAGGACTGGCGGCGCTGCAGGATTGGTATTGATGAGGTGGAATGGCAGAGAAAGGTTCCCTCCCTGTGCATCAGCACTGGTGCTGGCTGCGAAGAAGAGGAAGGTTGCTCAGCTGCTGCAGCTCTGCCAGTCCTTGGCCCTGCTACTGAAACTGCTACAAAGGCAGAAAATCACTTCAGGTAGGACTGAGGGAAGCAGCGGTGCTACAGAGCTGCGCTGGGGTCGTTAGGTGCTTAACATTCAGCAAGCATATTGCTTAAAAGACAGTGCATGCTGAGGGGGAAAAAAAGGAACAAACCCCAACACTGCACAGAGGTCTTTCTGTTGGAGCTACTGACAGAAATGATGTTGTCTGTCCAACAGACAACTAATATCCATTAAGACCAGAACAACTGCTCTGCCACATCTCACTGAGGTCATTGTGGAGCAGTTGTGAAAACAGCTCTGAGTAACCTGGCCAATATGTGAGCACATCAATTAGATATTACATGGGTTTTTACTGGTTTATTGGTCCTCCAAAGATGACTTCCATGCTGTGGTACTTCTCTACTTCTGGTCAAGTTGACATTGTGACTTTAGTCAGGGGGTCCAAAGGAGATGGCGCTGAACAGTACCCGTGCCTGCATGTACACCTACAGATAGATATTTTGCAAGAAATCTCATTTAATTCATTAAAAAAAAAAAAAGAAAAAAAAAAGAATCAGAACTCAAAGAACTCTGAAAAGGTCCTCAACTGGAGACAGAGGCTGTCATCATAGATGCAGCGTAGCTGTAAAAGGAATTTTCAACATACATAGAGACTCTGTAGTCCAGAATGTGTTATTGGGCAGAGAAACCAAATCCCTGCAAAGGGCCACCTCTTGCTATAATGCAGGTCTTTTCTATAATAGAGTCAGCTCTGATATAGGACTATTGCTGCACTGCAAACTGTAATAAATATTAATGTGTCAAACAGTACTGCACCTCTGTTTCAGGGGAGGCAAAAGACAGCCTTGCAGAGATGAGTCGCAGCCCTACTAGGGAGCTGGTGTATTCCCAGGGCTTTTGGCAAGGAATTTTTCTCTTTGCACTGATTGCACCCTGCCTTTCTCTAGAGCATCACCTAACCCTTAATTTTACTCTATAAGAAAGACATGAAATCTGCCTGTGCTCGGGGCTGCACCGTGGAGGAGTGATATCTGCACTTCTTGCTGCGCCATTGAAAATCTGCCCTCGTGCCTGTCCAGCATTTTGTAGCGCCACCCCCCAGGGTCATTCCCTGCTACCTGACAAGTCAAGAGTACCACCTTGCAACGAGATGCTGATACTTACATTGTGTTTGGTTTTCATACTACAATTACTCTACAAAGAAAACTAAGTATGTATATAGTTGTGTGTCTCTGCATCTTATAAACTAATCCTTTCATTTTCTTGCCTGCTTCATGACACCGTATTAAATATCTTGCCTAAGCACATGGCTATGAGTAGTATTACTAGACCAAACATTGGAATGTATACTTGTCTTTAGACATAATATTATTCTAAACATAGGACAGAAATGTAAATAAAGATTATACTAAATATTTATGTTTACTATCCCATGCAACTATAGTTTATCAAATATTTACTAGCCTACTTACCTGCACTCTTGTGGCCATAGCTGCATAACTACTGATGTTAGAGTGTTTTTGTGGTTGATTAAAATGCATTTGTGTGAGTATCTGCAATGTTTGGTCGGCCTAGTTAAACAGCCACTTCCAGAAGCAAGCTGTGAACACCACTCCTTTTAAACAAACGAAGCTGCTTGTTACAGATTCTGCAACATCCCTTATAGGAAGCTCTTATTAGCATCGTGCCAGGTACGGGTGGAGCAGCAGGTTATTTTTAATATATTGGGATGCCACACACAGTGTTACTCTGAAAAATAAAAAAAAAAAGGCAAAGCAGCTTCTGTTGGTAATGAGCCCTGATCGTTAGTTTCAGCTCACAACGTGCTGATGAAAGATCTGTTTTCCTTTCACAGAAATGTGTGTTTCTGCCCAGGAATAAGCCTATTAGGTTACAGAAGACTCGGGACAGTACCCCAATGTTTTCTTCAGGAGAAAATGGGGTGACATTGAGAATGGGACAATGGTCCCATTCTCCTATATTACAGACTGAAGAGGAGATAGTGTACTTCCACTGACAGAGGAGCAGGGCAGTATTTTGTTTATTCCATCCTCATTAAAGTTACCACTCTACAGGCAAATATTGGTGCTACTGTTCTCTCAATATATGTTCCACCAAAAGCAATTTGCCTGCAGTTAGTCCGTGATGAAATTCGGTTCTCTGGCAATCTCAGGGGGCAGCAATTGCAGCTTCTGCTCCCCTTCTCTTAAGGGCAGTTTCATAGTGTCACAGTGCCAAAAAACTGCATTTGCCAGCAGATGACCAGTCCTACTTTTTGGAAAGTCATGGTGTAAGGCTGCCAGCTGAAAGGCCTGGTTGGGTTCAAATTTAATGGTAAAGACACTTGAAAACCTCCTTCAGGAAGCTTGTTTTTAAGTTATTCACAGAAATACAGCAGGAACAAGAAAGAAACATAAGTCTGCTTTTTGTGATGGATTCTAAGCAAAATAACCTTAAAGGTCAATATGTTTGCAATGTCATTAGTTTCAAAGAAATCATCTTTTCTAGGTCAAATTATAAAGCAGTGGGAGGTTGTTACACTAGAGAAAATCTGGCCAACCACTCCCCAGCCATGCAGTATCAGCTAGCACGGAGGTGAGCTCTGCAAGGAAAAGAGAGACCACAATGTTCATGGGAAGAAAGGAAAAAAAAAGACCTCAGAAGCAAACCATTAAGTGCTTTTTCATCCTAACTAAGTTCATTGTGAAGGGTGGTTGGGAAAAGGGGTAATATGAGACTTTCTTATTGAAAAAAAGTATTGATTGTTAGGAATCAATAGCATTAAAAAGCTGTGTCTTAAGCACCAAGCTTTGAAGGACTCCACAAGCTTTTCCGTTCCTTGTCTCTTCTCCTGCCAGAACTTTGATAGCTTTAGCCTGCAGACCAGCAAATGCAGTGCTTTGATGGTGGCCAATATATATTAAAAAAATTAAGGTGTCAAGCATGAATTTTATTACATCTGCAATCAGATGTACTTCCTTCGGTCTGCTCATTTGCAATTAAGTCCAGCTGTTCTCAGTAGAAAGGACTCTTCCAAGGAATTTGCTGTAAAATTTAATGGGAGGATTTTCCTTGGTCCTTCGCTGTAAATATTGTTTCCCTTATAGGCTTGTAAAGTGCTTTGCTTTTTTTATTATTTTTTTTATTCAATAGGCATGAGAAGATCTGTAAGTTTTGAGGCATTATAAAATGAATAGGTCAGGGATAGAGCTCATAAAAGTTATTTAAATGCTCTTATGCTGTAGCAACAGAAATAACTTTAGTACCTTGAAGGAGAGAAAGATTTTGAAGATGTTTTTTGATCTGCATAATTTTTTGTTTACATATGAAAGTCTATTTTTTAACTGACACATCAGACAGAGCTTGATCAATAGGCTTTATCGGGTTTCTTCTGTCTAGAATTGGGTATGACAGCCAGAGAGGGGCACCAGATTGCAGACTTCACAGTAAGATCCCTCATTTCAATACTGCAGTGTAACATCTCACAGAGGCCAGACTACTGCACTGTGAACCCTTGACACTGCAATGCTTTAGTTTATAGTCAGAGTCCTGGTTGGGTTTTAAGCAAATGATGAAAATTAGAAGCGTTTGCGCCTCCTTGCTGCCATGTCCAACAAGCCTCTCTTTCCATTTTGCCACTTAGGCAAAGCTTAGATGTGCATTTCATCTCTTCCAGCAACATTTTCAATCTGTGTGTTTCAATCACTCCAGGAAAACAGTGCCTAAAATAAAACAAAGAGTTTTATAATTATTGACATTATTTTAATATGTAATGCTGAATATAACAAAATGAAACTGTTCTGAGGAGGAATGTTAGGACATGAATGATAGCAAATACTGTAATTGTGGCTATACTTTCCCCCAAGCAAAAATCAGACTCCTTTTCTAATGGTGAAATATGACCTGGATCTTGCAGGGAGAGTAATTTACTAATTTGTTTAATGTTGTTATCTGTGCAGGAAAGCCTTGCAAGATAAAAAGAATTCAGAATAAATCAAAAGTGTGGGTTATTTTTGGGGACAGACTTAAGCCACTTTTTATTCCTTAAGACAGTGATCATATTCTTTTTTTGGTAGCTTTGAATACTAAAGAGAAAACAACTCATCCTGGTCAAAAGCTGCATTATCATTGCTATGTTGGTTTACAATGCAAGAGGTGAAACTAATTCCTATCAAAAAACCCTGCTTGCCAAGGCAGTGGAGTTTACTTGAAAAAGAGGAATGAGCTATACAGTAGAAGTGTACATCCTTTTGCTAGTATACTCATATAGCTGCCTTGGCAAATCCTCATGGTTTAGAATTCCATCTCCCGTGTCTGCAAATAGCAAGATTTAGCTGGCACAGTTGAGAACAGTTCTCCAAAATAGTGTAGCAGAGAAAGTTACAGAGGAAATATCGTCTGAACATGTGTGCTCCTGTGTACAGGCCTCAGAACAAATGGATAGACCTGTTAAGAGATGATTAATCAAAAGGATTGGATTGGGAAATGGCAAGGGAAGCAGAGCTAGCTGCAGAGGAGTGTGAAAAGATTAGGTCTCTATAGGAAAAGAATGTCTTTGGTAAAAGGGATTAGAAAACAAACTTTAGAAGCACGTGATTAACAAGGGAGAAGGTCTAGGACATTGTACAGTTCATACTTGGGCTGAACCTATACACATGTGTTTTATTTGTATAACTTGCTTGGCTTTGGTTAAGTCACCACCACTAGAATAAAGTGTTAATTTTCAGCTTGAGGTGGTTCTGCAGTTAAAATGTTTGGGGCTTTTTGATGTTGTATGAATTAGTCTGCTGGGTCTCCTCAGCAAGGGTGGAAGGAAAAAGCAGAGAGCACAAGGACTAGGACAGGTCTCCTCATCCAGATGATGGCCAGTGTTTGCCTTTCCCTTTTCTAATCCATATGGGCAATATCCAGACAGGGAGTGACCCAGAGTCACAGTGGGACTCTGGATAAAGGGTATCGCTTATGAGAAAGCTGTGTCATGGTCTGTTCACTCATTGATGGTCTTTGTAAGCCTCTTTTCCAGTTTACACTTAAAACTTACACCTGATATATCCAAACTTTAAAGATATCTGGGTCACATTTCAGCTAGTACCTGGTATGAGAAACAAAGCTCAGATACACCTTTTAGTGCTGTAGGAAGCTGGAGAGCGGGTCCGGACTGCTCCCCACATTAAGTGCATTTATGGTTTGTGAGCTGTGATCCATCAGGGAGGTGCATGACAGCTTCTAGAGAAAGCTTTCTTGGTCTCTTAAGGATTCCCACAAGCATTATTCAGCCATCAAATTCACAGCCTCTGTATCAGCACTTACCAATGTATTTGGCTTAAGTGAAGAAGAGCACATATAGAAGTCTGGCTCTGTTTAAAATAGTAGATATGTTTGACAGAGGAGTCTGAGATCCAATATTGTACTGTTTGAGAACAAGCAGGTTCTGCCTTGCATCTAAATGGTTTGGGGTTTTTTTTCTCCTTCACCTTCTCTACAAACTCAGAAGGTGACCAGAATTCATCCCTGTGTCTTATGTCTAAAAATTGTTCATGGAGCTTTGGCAGCTGGAGCACTCCAAATCCTCAGGATAATACTTTTGATTCTCTAAGGGCTTCAAAAAGCAGAAGGAAATCTTTCCACAATGTGATGGGAATCCTCAGGAGAGTACAAGAGAGCATTTTCACCACAGGGAGTCAAGGGGGCTTTGCTTCAGGGGCCTGACTGGCAGCCCCTACTTTTCACAAAACATCTGTCCCTCTGGTACCTGCAGTTTTCATTTGCATCTACTGTCCTGTATCCAGCTCCCTGTGACACCTGGGGATTGAGCTGCACGGGGAGGTGGCGCGTGTGTCCTGTTCCGTCCGTTTGGCAGTACATGCCTCCTGTCCATAAACAAATTACCTTCTAGCAGCTTATCTCACCACTTAAAGGGAAATAATTTAACAGTTTTCAAATGAAAACAAGATTGCTTGGCACCACTCTTGTCTGCTCCCTTTGCATTTCTTGCTGCAGTTCAGAAGAGATACGGCCAGGCACCTGCAAATAGCTTGGCCCCACACACAATCAATAGCAGAAAAGATAAATCTGCTGCAATTGACTACAGGCTGTACTGTCACTAAGTGACAATGAAAAATGAACACTACTCGAATACACTGCATTTTTATCTTTAAATCTTTCAATAGAAGCTGTGTCAATAATAGAACACTAAATAATCTCTAGTTAGAAGGAAAATCTTTCTTTCTTTCTTTCTTTCTTTCTTCTTTTCTTTCTTTTCTTTCTTTTCTTTCTTTTCTTTCTTTTCTTTCTCTCATCCTCTCTTTCTTTTTCTCTCTCATCCTCTCTTTCTCTTATTCTGTTTCTCTCCCTTCCTCCTTCTCTCTCTCTTCTCTCTGTCTTTCTTCTCTCTCTCTTTCTTCTCTCTTTATCTTTCTGTCTGTCTTTCTTGGAAGATGTATGTCACACATTTCTGGAGACCATAAATGCTGAAGTGGGGAATTAGACCTGCAAATTCCAGGAAGAGATTGTTTGTTTTGACAACCTCTGTCTCATTTTAGGAAAGACTATCTGGATTCTGCTTGAAAACATATCTCCACAGCAGGAACTCACCAGGGTGAGTAGAATATGTAGAAATAACATAAATAAGGAATTTGTGGGGTTTTTTTTCTCACATTCCTTTGGGGTTAATGTATCTCTGAGTTGGATACAGCTGCCAGAGATGGCCTTTCTTTAAAATATCTCTGACTTTTTGCTGACTGAACAGAGTTTACCATATTGGCCCAAGTATAAAGCCAAATCTTTTTCAGCTAATAGCTTCTGGAAAAAATCCAATCAGTTCTGTAATTGTTGGGCACACATACATGGCCCTGGCCCTTCCCCAGCCCATGGATGCTGCTGGCCAGCATGCCAGTGTGGCAGCAGGCCAACACCTGCAACAAACGCTCCTTCATGCTGCTTTTTGGTCTGCTGGTCTTGGTGGAGCAAGACCCAAAAGTGGCAGATCCTCACTGGGTGTGTTTGTAGCGATGTGGCCCCACTGTGTGTGCATATGTTCATGTTTCTGTCCTGACAAAATAAAGGTAGGCTTTTATTTGAAACCAATTTATTTCCACTTCATATGGTACTCCCACTGTCTCCAAGTATTGATGTCCCTTTTATCCCATATTATGAAATAGCGAGAAACACACTAGAATGCCTTGGACAACACCAAATTGATTAACTTTATTTTTCCCTTCATGCAGGACATTTTCCATAGCAATGCCTGTGGGAGTAGAAGCTCCTGAGTAAATCCTGTCTGGTAGCAGTTTGAGCAGTGTCAGTTGTGTCCTGCTAACAAGTCTGATGCAGTGACTCTGGGATGCTCTGTGCAGTTTTCAGATGTGTGCTTCCAAATGCAGCCCAGAGCAAAGCTTCTTTTGGATGTGGACTCCATGAACTGAGTTCAGTTTAGCTGCCCTACAGGTTACAGACACAGGGTCCTGAAGCAGGCAGTAGGGCTGTAGAAAGGCATATTGATTTAAAAGCCCCTTTGTATGTAGTCCAAATTTGATTCAGATGCTTTCTTGAATAGATGTCAAGATGAAGTTCTGAATTTCTGAAATGCTGAAGTTCTGAATATCACAGAACTTTGATTTATTCTGCCTGTTTTATCTGGATTTCTGTTAAATAGCATGGTGGTCTGTCCCCCTTAATGGATTGATGAACAATACCAACTGTGAAACAGTTTGACATAAAATACTGATCTATGCCGTTGCTAGAGCTGCTTGGCTTGTCTGGAAACGGCAGGCTTCCATGCCTTCATTCAGCCTTAAGCACATTTAACTGTATTTGGTTTTGTTGTTTGTCTCTTTTACAGCTGGAAAAGAAATGACAGAAGTCATGCAAGAGAAGCTAAAGAGTAAAGAATAAAAGCTTGTTTCAGGATGGCTGGTGCTTTATGGGAAATCAGCCTAGTTTCATCTGTTAAAAATCCTGCTGAGATCGACTGGTTTATGGAGAGGTGATTACAACAGCCAGCAAGTGGCTTGATTAGGATGGAGAGTTATGAGAAGTAGCTTGGCTTTGGTGAGAAGTACTGGAGTGAGTGACTCTTGGCAAGTGGCTGGGGAAATGGGGAAAGCTAAGCTCAGGAGTTAGGTAGGACGGCTGCTTGACAAGCTGCATTTGTATACAGGAGGAATAAAGCTGAAGATTGCCAAAATCATGCCCGAATCTAGTTCATGTTGGGCCTTATTGTCCTGAGATTATACTTTTCTTAAGTAATATTTACTAATCAGGAACTTCAGAACACTCTGAACTTGTTTCAGTGATTGTGACTGTGTCAGGGTTTTTAATGAGCCTCCAAGCTGCAGGTTAGAGCTTCCTCCTGGCAAGAAGAAATACCACACTTCCTACCATGAACTCCATCATATTTACTGTTAGAGCAGCGGATACACTGCCATCTAAAACTTTCATATGCCTCTTCAATGAAGAGCAATAGCTAGGGGATGTGCTCAACCATGTATTGAACAACCATCATGTTTCAAGCTTCCCCTGGCCTGCTGCAAAATCCTACCTCCGCATGAAATTGGTAAGGAGTAGAATTCAAGCATTATATATTCAAGGAAATTCTGCTGACTGCTGCTAGGGAGTGGGGCTGGAATGATTGTGCCAAATCCTGGTCTTTAATGATAATGGAAGGGGAATTTTCCCTGGAGTAAACCAGTGTCAGAGGAAAAATCCAGGGGATGAGACAGAACATTTGAGAATATAGCCCAGGCATTAGAAAAGACAAATAGGCTTTAACTACTTGAACTACCAAATATGTGAATGTCCACAAATCATGTAAAAGCCCGATCCTGAAGTCTTTGGATACAGAAAACAATGAGTTTAACTGACTCTAATACTGAAAAATCATCCATATAGTCAAGAAGAAGCAACTGGGTCATTCTGTCTCAGCCACCTGCATATTGCAGAACTACTTGTCTGTTCTTGCTACTATTTAATCCTTGCTAATGTCTTATTTAACCTGCTCAGGGTAGTTGTCTTTTTGAAAATGTGCAAAATGTATTAAATTTTAACTATGTATCTTAAAAATACATGTATTTGTGCAGATTTTTTCAAAGTGACTAGGATCTGCATGTATAGGGCAACAGAACACAATTCAAAGCTCAATTTCAAGGAAGTATGTTTTGAGGAGGCATCAATAGATAGACTGGAAAGCAAGGCAAAAGCATAGGGGTTTTTTTTAGATGTTGAGTGGACTAAATGCAATGTGAATTTATCTCCAAACCATCTGTGAATTCTGGTATTTTTGATGCCTTCACAGCTCTAATTTTAAGCAGTTATGTAGCCTTTAAATAATGATACTTTCTTCCCATTCGGTTTTACATCAGATTCCACATTTGATCACTGAATGTTTAAAGAAAAGAAGTGGCAGAGTATACTTCTCTGCAGATTGCACACATACAGAATAAAACAGCAGCCTTTTATTTTTGCAAGTAAAATTTGACATATTTTGGGACAGAATTCCGCATGCATAAAATAACACCACGAGTTTTGCTGGTTAGGGTTTACTTTTTGTATTTTGCTTTGTATTTCTCATGTAAATTCAGTACTGGGATAAGGTGTTAAGTTGACTTTCCCGGGGACAGAAACTCCAGAAGCAGCACAGCATAACAGCAGATCTCTCTGAATGATCTCAAAACTGGTATCAAGGGTGACAGTTTCATCAGACAAAGGAGAATTGAAGAGTCATAATCCATCCAGTCCTTAGTGGTTCTGCAGACAAATCTGTTATGTGCTGGATTTTCTGTGTGTTATGTGAACATTTTATTACCATAAACCAAAACCCAGGATAAGGAATGGAGCAGTTGCCTGGAAATTGTAGTTCCTACAGTTACAGTGAGCCCCTAAGGGGCCTGGGTGGCCTCCAGGTCTGTTTTCCATACCCCGTGATGTGGGGGAGCATCCTTTCAAATGTGAGCCAGGTCGCCTGAGAGCCCAAAACAATCCTAAGCTAACTCAATTCATCCCACGGGAAATGTGATGATAACTACATCATTGTCAGCTCAGTTCATTATTTCACTGTTTCTTCTGGCAGGAGTGTTCAGATAAGATTTTTTGCTCACTGTTGTTGGATATAGTGGGAGATTTGGTTTCAGGGAACAATAGGAAAGAAATAGAACTGAAGATCAAGGCTCTCTGACATCTGAAAATGTCTTGACATTCCAACCTCATCTAAAAGGAGGCAGGATACATTCCCTCCTCTTGTCAGGAGCCTCAAGCAGGAGTCGATAACCCTCCAGCTTCGTTTCTTTTCAATAGTTTATCATGTAGTAAACTCTGTGGCTAACCTGAAAGAGATAGGAATGTAAAAAGAGCACAAATGTCTCAACAGTTGCACTACTGAGTGCCACGATTATTTGAAGAACAAAACAAAAATCAGTTTATTGTATTTATCTGAAGTACTGTCAAAAATGTAGCACTGTACTATGAAGAAATGAAGGGCCTCTGGTTATGAATATCAGTACAGCTTGCCACAGAATAGACATCAGCATATATCTATCTCTGAGGAAGATAAAGATAATTTCTTATGATGTCAGCTATTGCAATTGTCCAGACATTTCATGAGAGATTATCTGCTCTTGGTATGAAACCTAAGAGTTGCCATTAGTTGTCTCTCCTGATAACAAAATTAATTTCTTTTAAATGAGAATGCATTTCTAATTGAGCACTTTCTTCCCTAACAAATTGTTTGTAGTACCTCTGCAAGGATTCTGAAATCATCGCTTTTCTTTGATGTTGCTGATTAATTACAGCCCACTTGGTTACAAGTAGCTGCAGTTTGAGTAATATTGCCATAACATACTTTGCAGTGAAAGGTTCATCTTAATTACACGCTCCCCAGTCAATTTTCTGCTTTGGGAGAGAGCTGTACTTCTCCTGTCAAGCTGCATGTGATGCCAGGTTGGACTGTTACTTTTTTCCCCCCTTCTTCCCAAGTGAGTTCAGAGCTTATGTACGTTACGAGACTGACAGCACCCAAAATGAAATTCTCTCTTTAGCCACAGAACAGATCCAGAACTGTCAGTTCACTGCAGTCTTCTCTCCTCCATCTCTTCGTCGATGTACATGGCAGAGTGCAGCAGTGTGTGGAGGTAACTGGGCTAGCTGTAGTATCACCATGTTAGGACAGAGGTCTGCCACAGCTAATTAGCAATGCTGAGAGGCAGGGTTTGTTAGTCTGGTCAGAATGCTGAGCTAACAGAGCAGGCTGCTTCCAGGGCTGCAGTTGCTGTTAGCATTGCTCTGCATGTTGTGCTACGTGGATATAACCCATATGCTTTTAAATGTGTTCTTTTTTTTTTTTTGGAGGGAGATCACTAGGTCCTTGAACTTCTGGTGGAGAGGATAAGAGATGACAGTTCTGATGCTTGCTCAGACATGGGTATGTATCTGTGCTGGGCCACCCAGATAATTTTGCAGAAGCACACCCAACATCTGTCAGAAGTAAGATTTTTAGATGTTTTGACCATCATCTGGAATCTTGCTGTTATGATTTATTTGTGATTTTTAGGAAAAAAATATTTATTAGTGCCTTGGAGATACCCTAGTTTCATGCACTTTATATCTGTAATGCCCATTTACAACATACCTATAAGATGAAATTATCATATTGCCTTGGCTTGGCCAAGCAGCCACTTCAGGAGTATTGCTTAAAAGAAAGCAGTGAGCAACTAAGGCAAGGCAATGCCCTACAAATGAGCACACCAGATTATGCAGTCTATACCTTCTAGATGTGACAGAACAGGAGGAGCAATAGAGGAACTCCTGCTCTCTTTAGCCATTATCTGTAGGTGTTGAAGCAGTCTGTCCTAACTCCCCACAGAGCCAACAGTGTCCTTAGTGCTCTGAATTGCCCTGTCTGTTCAGGAGAACTTGGCTCCTCATTTGCACAAGGAAAAGCAGATCCCTGGAGGGGAAAAAAAAGTGAATGTCCTCCTTTGAGTTTCTAAGCCAAAACTATGCTGTGCTCTTTATTCTTTAGGGGCAAGTTCCAAATGGTTCCTTATACATTTATGGGTTTGTTTTCAGGCTGCTGTTTTGTCGTTCCAGTTTAAAAATAGTAAATCAACTGTCAAGCCCTTTTACAGTTCCAGTAGGATGTAAAATCAGATATCCCTGTGCTCGGGCATTACAATGACAAGGATCTTTGGAAACAGTTAAAATAATTGTGATATTAACAGCTGAAAATATATATTTTTATATATTCACCTCAGCAGAGAGAAAGAAATGGTAAAGAATCATGCATTTCCAAGGGACAAAGTATAAACCAAGTTCCACCCAGAGTCTGAACTTTGCAGTGACAGGAAAAAAGGCACCATGCAGGAATGATCTTTATGCCTACAAGAATTCCATTACAATAGCACAGTACCTTCTGGATCAATCTATAATAATCCAAAAAAAGTTATTTTGTATTTGTTATCTGTAATATTAGGTATTAACATACCTAATATTACAGATCCATAAACAGTTAAAGTTGCCAGTCTGGTTGAGATTCCTGCCAGTCCTGTCCGACCTGTGGCTGCTTTTCTTTGTTTCAGTGCTTTTTACATAAAGAACTATACCTGCCTTGTTCATATTTGCCTCCTAAGTGTGCTCAGGCCATTGCTGATTCTTTGAAGTACACCACTATATATTGCACTGTTTATGTAGGCTGAACTGCGTTGCTTCAGACTGTATTACTTCCAGGTTTGCTTTACCTCTGTGCTTAGATACAACAGCATTACTAAGCTCAGGGGAAGTAGAACCACAGCCTTTTAAATTTTCTCATTCCTCATGCAAAGTAATAGGGATTCACTTATCAATACCTCGGATGATGTCTGAGAAGACTGAATTGATCTGATGCAATTTTCAGCATCCATTGTATGATCGACAGGGAAGTGTCACTCAGTGGAGGGCAAAGCCTCGCTTCACTTGGCCAGTGACACATCTGCTGGTCCATGTCACATTCATTTCCATTTTACATACTAAAAAAAAAAGCACCCTGACTAAAGGATCTGTGGGGATTGTGTTGACTGAATTAATTAATAGGTTTACAAAATAGGTTGTTATTTACTTTAGGAGGGGAGAAAATAAAACACATGGACCTGTGCTGCAATTTACTCTGTGTGCAGTGACTATTGGCCTGATCAGTGCTTCATTTTATTTGGGCACCTGTTCAGTGTATCAGAGCTCTAATGGTGAAAAAAGGTGGTGATAGCCTTGGAAATGTAAGTAGCTCCACAAAAATTCAACTAGGACTACTGAATGCTATGACAGCAGTCTCAAACTTTGCGGTCTTTTGCAAAAAACATTCCCTGATGAAAGATGGGTCCTCATCCTTTTGATTTAGTGGTAATCACAACTGAGACATGAAGGCAAAGCACATCCTTAACATCTGAATTTGGTCTGATCATATGTGTTCATAGAGGTATTCTTGCCTGCTTAAAGCACAGCTGCAGCAGAACAGGGGCCCAGGATTCCTATTTTTAATAATTTTATTTCTGACTCTATGCCTGGAAAAATCCATGTAGAGCATCCAGAGGAGAGAATATACCCTGTATTATGAGCAGAGAATTATTCACAGCACAGGAAAACAGCAGACAGCAGCACAAGAAAATAGCAGACAAGAGGCCATTTGGCTGTATAAGAGTTATTCTGTAGCAGGAGAGAGGTGCACGTGCTAGTACCCATTTCTTTTGCTCCTACCCCACCCCCCCAGGACTGGGCAGACGTCTCCTCGGCCTTTCCTGACGCGGGCAGTGAGCACGGAGCACACGGGGCAGTCCCACCTCTGCTGAAGAAAGCCCTAAGATTACAAAAACGGAAGAAAAGGCTCTGAAGCGACCCGTGCCGGTGAGGCGGCCCGCTGACCCGCACCAACCCTGAGGGAAACACCGCTCCCGCCCGGCCCCGCCGCGCCTGCCCGGCCCTTCAGAGCCCGGACTACATTTCCCAGCGTGCACCGGGGCGCCACGGCCTCGCCGCGCGCCTCACAGCCCGCCGGGCGGAGGCCGGGGTCGGCTGGGCAAGATGGCGGAGGGGGTGCTCAGTCCAGGGGTGAACCTGGAGGCCTTCTCTCAGGCCATTGCCGCTATCCAGGCGCTGCGCTCCAGCGTGACGCGGGTCTTTGACTGCCTCAAGGATGGGATGCGGAACAGGGAGACGCTGGAGGGCCGCGAGAAGGGCTTCGTGGCCGCTTTCCAGGAGAGCCTGCACTCCGTCAGCCGCGACCTGGGGTGAGCAGCCGGCCCTGAGGGTCCTTCCTCCCGCGTCAGTGTGCAGCCGGGCCCCCTACCCGGCTCCGCGGTGGTGGAGCGGGACGGATGCCGGGGTTCCCCGGGCCTGCACCCTCGGAGGCGCCCGGCGGTGCCGTTCCCTCGCCTGGAGAAAGTTTATAGCAAATAAACATGAAAATTCTCCGGTTTATTCCTTCCAGTGTTGTGTGCGTTACTCCTCAGGGGTGCTTCATTCCTATCTCCAAAGGGACGTGTACTGCTCACAATATTTACCTGGGCTTTGTTCCTGTTCCCTTTATAAAAGGAGGCATCAGGACTTGTGTGGGTGAGGTGAATGACTTTGATTGCAGAAATTTATTTTTTCCCCTTTTTTTGACGGTTTTTGTTAAAAAGAAAAACACTTTTTTTTTTTTTTTGCTCTGACTACTCAATAATGGTTCAAGAATGACCACTTTCTTACTAAAACTTGTAAGGCTGGAAAGTTAGTATGTCTAAATAGGTCTGTTTAATATGAGGTGGTGAGTTTCACGTAAATAGATAGAAGCTGTTGCTGCTGCTGATCCATCTGGATCCTGCTGGAGAGCTGTTGGGTTTGGCTGTATGGAATATGCCAGAGTGGATTGAAATTAATATCAGTGGACTTTGGCTTGTGTCATGTAAATGTTGACTGGGATCCCTCTCCAAAAAATCCTTAGTTTTTATGTCTACTCACATTTATTTTATTGTCAATAAATATTAAGTATGCTCATGAGTGTTCACAGCACCAGAGGCTTATAAAGAACACAGGCCATGGAAACTTGAAGGAATGATGATTAATAAAGGAGAATGTTGTAGTGGTAAAGTGTGGAAGGCTCTGAACTCACAGTTCACTGATGGTTAGCATTTATTTTCATAAGCTTCATTCAATGCTAAGTGAGGTATTTGGGGTTTTTCTTTACAGAGACTTTTCAGAAGTCACCCTTTGAGGGGGTCTTAATCCTGTTTTTAACCCAGTGTAAACTCCACAGTTCAGAGTACGATGTTGCATTCTGAAGTCAAAAGGAAGGGCCCCTTATTAGTCATGTCACTTGAAAAACTGATTTATATCTGTGTGAAGTAGACAGTCTTCCACAGATGTTTAATCACATTTTTAAAAAATGCTTTATTATTGTTACTAGTAAATGTATCGTGTGACAAACATGATATGAAGCAATAAGGGATTTATAATGAACTCTTGTTCCCTGGAAATGTATGCTTATTATGCTGTAGTTGAGTATTTTGTGCATGTCTACAAAGGTACAAATTGCTCATGGAAAACAGGATGATGCTTTGCCCCAGGATCTTGGAATGTGTATACTTGTAAGAGCAATCACAGACTTTGCAGGACCATCTCCAGGTTTAGAGCTAATGCCAGTTCTTCTGTGCGTTTATATGAGGATGGTTTTAATTTCTAGTTCTTCAATGAAAAGAAGTATCTGCCTGCTCAATGGTAAAAATTTCTAATGTTACCCCTAGTATCAGTCAGAACTCATGTAGATAATAAGCTAGAGATCATGAATGATTGATGTTCCTGCAGGACAATTGTACATCTCAGATACCTGAGTCTGCTGATCTGACTTTAAAAAAAATGCCATTCTGTTTTCTTTCAGTGAGCTGGAGCGTCTGAGCAACCTCGTTGGTAAACCATCTGAGAACCATCCCCTGCACAATAGCGGCCTTTTGAGCCTGGATCCTGTTCAGGACAAAACACCTCTTTACAGCCAACTCCTTCAGGCCTACAAATGGTCAAATAAGGTAACAGAATACATGGATGTAATGTAGCTGTGTATTTACAGGTGGTTTGATTCATGATACAGTAGACCTGTGAGTGTCAAAATTGAGTTTATTATGAGGTTGAGGAGCATAATATGTACCTGAGTATTTTTAAGGGTAAAAATGGTGCTTTAATTGAGGAGACGTTTTGGTGATACTGAGGTGCACCCTTGTTTTTCAAAGCGGCTGTTGCCTCCAGAGCAGAATATTGCTTTCCATGTTAGCTGTTCAGCACTCATACAAGAGTATATTGTGTCCTTGTATCTGGCAGTAAACACTGTAGCAGGGGGCAGTGGAATATTAGATAATCAAGAGCTTATATCACCTCCAACCTATTTCTAGGAAAGAAACCTACAAGGATGTCATAAGAATTCTTGATGCCTTTTCATACTGTTTGCTCTGGCTAAAAACTGTTTGCACCTGGCCTCAGAAGTAACTTTGTAGGCCTCAGCTTTGGCATACTAAGTATTTTAAGATTGTGTATATTGCATTAAATTATAAACAGTGGTAAAATGAGGCAGATAATGAAAGTTTTTACATTAAAAAAATATTTAGTTTTGTTGAAGCAAACTTCTTTAGCACAAATATAATTCAGTTCCATGAATCTGTCAGCTGAGTATATCTAGAGACAATTGTATAGGTATCTTTACTGCTCTGCTCACAACGTAGTCCCCTTGTGTGTCAAAAAATCTTCCTTTCCTCACATCAGATTTTATTAAATGAGAAAGCATTGCATTGTTGCAGTTATTACTGGTCTCTGGGAACCATTATGTTTCACTGTGCCTGTTCACACCCTGAATTTTTTGAGCATGCATATTACATTTTATGGTAATATTTAAAAGAATGTGTATTTAAAAGCTTTCATAAAATTATCTTTGAAAAACTAGTGAGATTTTATAAAGTGTAAAAGATGGATTATTTTCTGTTATGGTGATTGTATAAGGCTGTTAAAAGCTACAACTCTTGCTAGTAACAAGACAACAGGAGTAAGCAAGAAAAATAAATCTGAAAATATTTAGGGCATTAAAAGAAACAATTCCACTTCAAATTATTTATTGCCATATGTGAGCAAGGAAGCTTTTCAGATTACATAAATACTTCATAGGCATGTTGTTATACATAGAGCTAACCAATCTAATATTCAGTTTTAAAATAAATACTACAGTAATGTTTTATGAACATCACCATGACGTTTGTACAGTTACTTTTCAGAATACAATTATGTGTTAACGTCATCCAAAATCAGTAGAATTCAGCATTCACATAGATTTGGTATGGTCGGGAAAGGAAATAGAGATTTATTAATTGAGAAAAAGTTCATGTTTGCTTGTGTTTCTTGTTGTTAGCAGCAGATTAATGGTACTGAAGAAAAATAATTCATTTCCTACTGTCAGGAAAAATCAGCTAACATTTATACCTGAAAACTTTTAAACCTGTTAAGGCAGTTCAGTGATTTAGTTACTAGAGTTAACTTAGCAGGTAATGAGAGAGCTTTGGCAGAGTTGTCTAATGGAGATACTTTTTAATTAACTTAGAGTGTTATGGAGCTCTGAAGAGCTGTGTTTTGTAATGCTGCAACTTTCTGATTGCAGAATCCCGTGTCCTCTGCACTCATTCACAGTTAAATGTTCCAGGAGAGAACTGGTTATTTTTTTCTTTCATCTGTGTTGTCTTTAACTTCTGTTTTACAGCTACAGTAAAAGATGCTGTTAAATAGCTACTTTTTATCTGATGTTGGTTTTGTGTTGTTTTGTTGTTTTGGTTGTTTTTTTTTTCCTGAACCAGTGTCCAGTAGGGATGGATGGTTTGTCTATTTATAGCCACAGATGTGTTGCCTTTGTTGGCATTAGCTTCTGGATTTATCCTTAGCAGTGATGACTATTGAAGCTCTCATATGTTGCTGCTAATTCTTCATTGCTAAATACACTTCTTGAGTATTTCGTTACATTTTTGGCTGCCTTCTGTGCTTCCTATATGTATCTGGTGTTCTCTATGGGTTTGAAAGAAGGATTTGGATGTGGTGATGTGTCAATTCACTTTATGTCTGTCCGCATTTAATTTTTAATTTGTGACCCCTTTGTGGCTTGCTTGCTTGCATTTTTGATGAGCTGAGATAAGGGCGTTTTCCTCTGGTTGATTGTTTGTGCATTGCTGATGGCATGAATAGCCACATGGCTGCTGGGGAGAGAGGTCGAGTAGTTTCTGTCTGTGGTGCGATTCCAAAGGACATTCACGAAATACGGGGAAAATGAACACACAGACTTTGTATACAAGTTTACTGATCTGACTTAAATGCAATTAATCTCTACTGCATTAATTTTGATTTCAGAGGTATTTGCCCCAAACCTTATTTTGTTGCTTTTCTGAGTCATAACTCCAGGTTTTCCGAGTACCTTAAGTTTGCCTGCTCCAGGGTACAGTAAAGTACAGTTGGAAAAGTTAACTTTCCTTACAGAAGTGAGTTATCTTGGCAGTTCTTGTTATTTATTAGCACCTGCTATCCTGGTATTTACTCACTGTAGTTTACCCAGTAGTTTTGCAGATGGCAAAGTTGTCCAAATAATGGGAGCAGCTGTTTAGGAACATAACAGCTTGTCAGATGCATTAATTACATATACATGCAGCTGTAAAGGAACTTTTACTTTTTCAGGTGTTTAACAAAGTTCATGAGCTATAGCTCAAAAACAGGAAATTTTAAGGTGATGTTAATGCAAGCAAGAGCAAAGTGGTTTTACTTCTTTGCTTTAACTTCTTCTACGTGTCAGTAGAAATAGTACAAGGAGATGATCTTGTTGACTGGGCTATGTGGAGTCATGTAGTAGCCATGGAAAAGTATTTAAGGCTAATTGATAATTTTTCCCCTCCTCTGCAATTTTATTTAAGAAGTTTTTTTCATTATAATTGAAGTGCTGTTTCCCAGAAGGATCCATATGTACCCTCTAATGTAATACTAAAGATATTATATTAGATAAGACAAAAACCAGCTATCATTTTGTATGAGTAATGCAAGTAAAGCATTCTTGCTAAGTTGGGAAGTTTGTAGAAATCAGTAGTGGTGTGTTGTTTTTGTGGACTGCTTAATAATGGTAGTTGATTTCTGCTTCTAGTAGTTAAGCATATCTGTTTGAATGTTTTGTAATATGATTCTGTGTGTCTGAGCAGCTGAAATCTGAGATGAGAGCATCAGTCAGAAGGGTTTCTGGTTTGTATGTCAGCTTGATACTGCTTGAAAGAGTCAGGACTGGACCTGGAGGATGCTGCTGCCTTACCTCTCATTACCAGGTGCTCGCTGCTTTGCACTGTACTGGAATTGCTGGGAAACTGCCACGGGGGGAATGCTTTTGCTATTAATTTTAGATAAAAGGGATTGTTAAAAGTTGCTCACTAAATCTTAATCAGTATTTCAGTCTAATTTAATTTTAAAAAACATATGTGACCTTATATTTGTGACAGCACTGGAAGAACTCACTTCTGTTGCCCTTACACTGACTTTCTTTGTTCCTGGCTGCTGCTTATTTTCTGCAGCAAAAGCGACTGTGAACGTACAGATAACAGCATCATTTACTAAGCAGCTGTACATTCTGTGATACTTGTTGTCATTGCTGGGAGATGGGTTCTTTGGGGAAAAAACCCTAGCTTGTTGATGATGTGATTAAAGTAAAATTACTTACTTAGATATAAAAAGGTTACTAAAGCTAGTGATGGTGTGGTTGCTTGATCCAGCTGTAGTAATGCTGGCAGGCGGGGGGGTGCAAGGGTTTGGACTCCAGGGGTTTGAACTCATGCTTTGAGCGGAATAAACTTTTCCTGTTTCCATCATGTGCTTCAGTGAGGTGATTTATTGCCAGTAGCCTGTATCTGTTCATCCTCTTTGCCCTTGGCACAGCGCTTGTACACCCTGCCCTGTGCACGCCCGAGGCTCTGGCTCGGAAGGTGTTTCCATTGACTCCAGTGGAACAGAAGATACATAGTGTGTTTTATGGCTGCTGAGCAAGGCAATTGCTTTTATAGGGCAAGCTTCTGCTCTCCTAATGTGGTGCTGTCAAATAGTTCATACCCAACATTTGAGCTTTAATCACTGATAGAGAGTTCTTGGTTATTTGCTTTTGTGTGTTTATTTGATAAGTACGTGCAAAATGAATCGGCTACCAAATCACACTACAGACTCCTGCTTTGTACCACACATAGTGCTTCTAGAGTTCATTGCTTAACAGCAGACTAAGTCTTCCCTGAGTTGCTGAGTGATAGCAGTATTAGTAGAGTTTATTTGCCCAAGTGAGAATACTGTCTTCTATAAGTAATCTTTCCTATTCCACTCCTGCCTCTTCCCACTTTTGCAGTAAAGAGTTTGTTTTCAGACTTTCACATACTATTAATAGCAACAGAAGGAGGGGTGTGTGTGTTAGAAATTTGAGTAATACACTGGCAAATACAAAATGTAAAAAAAAATACTGATTGCATGCTGAAATACGCTAAAAATATTTAGACTTAAATTTGTTGTTTCATACTTTCCTTCTTTTTTACATAAATTTAAAATCAAACTGTTGAGATAGTGGCTGTCAGTGAGTTACAGTGATCTTTCTGTCACGAGAGAAAAGGAATGTGTAGGTTTTATTAAATTATTTTGATGTGTTTCCTGATAAATTGTTTGCATAAATTGTGTTTGTTGTAGGCCTCAAGAAAGAAACCGATAGATCCTGTAGAGAAAACCCAGACTTGGCATGACTGTCCTTGATAGCTTAGTATTGATAAGACACTAATGTTGAGTTTAATGGCAATAAATGACATTAAACATTAACCATAATAGTAGAGGAGCACTGCTGAAGTAAAAAAAACCAACATTTTTTTTGGTTCAACTTGATTGTAAAACAAAGCATTCGTTCCAGGGAACGTTATTGCAGCTTTGGATGCGCTCAAACATTTTGAATGTAATGTGGTTTTACAGAGGCATGGACAATGTAACTAAATTACCATGTTGGCAGTCCTTTGGAAGTTTGGGCAGATGGCCAAGATTTTGTCCTTCAGGACTCTCTTTCCCTATAAAGTGTTGCAATATTGTGATACACTGTTGTGCAGAGGTCCAGCTTACTCTGCTGAGATTTTAACCACCCAAATCGGGAAAGTTTTCAGGTGTGCTGTAGTATCAGTGACAAATGTGTGTCATGGTAACTGGATCATCAGCTTGCCCAGTGCTTCTGGTGGTTGTTTTTGAAGATCACATGTGCTTGCTGGGGTAAGCGTGGGAAGCTTAGTGGTGCAGCCTGGGGTACTGGAATTCTCAGTCATCAGGAGCTCTAAGGAATTACTTAAAAGACTTGGAGTGACTGAAATCCTTTTTCCTCACAGAAGGGAACAAATGGGAAAAAGTAAATAATTGAGGCAAAGTGACAAGTCCTTACAAGGATATCTCAGTTGCACTCTGAAGAGCACATCTTAATTTGACTTGTAAAAGTGGAAGCAGTGCTTCATAGAAGGAGCTGGAGTGGAAAGGCTGTTGGGGTTTACTGGCAGTGGACTCTTTTCCTGTGCAGATGAGCCATGGGAGTTTATGATCCTGTCACTGGAGAAATGGGTGATGCAGGAACTGGTGTTGTCTTATAGACAGGGCACAAAATGGGACCCTGGGCCACTTGGATTCTTTTCCTTGCTTTTCTTATTTTTTGTTGTGACTTTGAACAGGATGCATGATTTTTTAGTGCCTCATTTTTCTTACGGCTAAAGTGGGATAATAATACTTAACCTACTTCTTGGACGAGTTTCTAGTCCAAATGCATCTCAAGTGCATCGGGTTCTTTGGACAGAAATGCTTTGTAGGTGCCAAGTATTTTACAGCTAGTGACTAATGTTGTCTGCATGGCAGTCTGGAAAAATGCCATGGCATCTAATTTTGTGCAGAATTTAGGCAAATGTTTTGGTGAAGTGCCCTTGCTGTTCAGAATTACATTAATGTTCTTTTTTCCTTTTTTTTTTTAATATGACTAGGAAACAGGTGGTTACCTCTTTGCCTCCAACTGTTGTAGTTATTAATTATTGCTCAGTTGTCTTCCTGGAGAATATTGGCTTTTATTATTGCAGGGTTGATTTTAGTGACCAGCAGTGGCAGGGGTTGCAAATTCAGGTATTGTACAAATTATCTTTGATGTCACAGTGTTGTGGGAAAAAGCACTAGAAAAGCAATGAGGAGGAAAAAAGTGCTTGTACCAAAATATAATGGAGGAGCTTGGGAAAGGACTTAAAATAGCCTATGTGTACTGTACTGAAGAAGCAGAAAGGTGCAATATGATTTTTCTGAGGGTCTCTGAGCTATACAAGGATAGCTTAAAAAAAGAAATTAACATAGTGAGAGGGAGAAATCATAAAAATAATAGAAGCCATAATGAAAAAGAGGGAAGCTTATAATAATAGCAACAGCAAAAGTAAAGGCAGAGTCACCAGCTACTCTGTTGGATGGGTTTTATTCTCCTTAGAGGTCCTGCCTAAAGCAGCATCTGGGGGCATTAGGGGTGGGCAACATCAGGTAATATCTGTCTTCTTTTTGGAGGAGGCATCTTCCCTCCCCAGCTGGGAGTCTCTGCAAACCTGGACTTGCAGGTCTTGGACTTGTGATTATTTGACACTGATTCCTATGATGGTCCTTCGAATGAAAGTCCAACCCAGGGTTATCTTAACTGTTTTGTTGTTACCATGTATAACTATAAAAGCGTTCTCACATCTAAGAATTGGGGGAAAAGGAAATTAAAGCTAGGCAGGTGAGAATTTGCCACTCTCCGCTGCCTTCTGCCAGTACAATTCCTTTGGAGGCTAGTTGAATTCCTTTGATGTTTTAGTAGACAGAGGTTAGCTTGTTACTGCAGGAGGAGAAGAGTGGTAATGAGTAACTTTTTTCCTTTAAAAAATGAGGAATAATTAACCTTTGATTCTGTCAAATTTGTTATGTAGTTTGAATGTTTTATATCTGTGATCTTCCTGGAGTTGTTAAAGTAATAATTCACACTAGGATGCTGTTGTGAAGTAAGGTTATATGTGTCCAAACAGAATTTGCCTTTCTTACTGAATTTTGCTAGAATACTTTGTTTCAAATCTGAGGCAGCCTGAGAACAGGATATGGTATTTTTCTATTGTTGTGCCTGGTGTGTGTTGTTATTCAACAGCATTTTTCAGGGCTCTGATCAAAATAATGCTGTAAGCTGTTCCAGTCTCACTTTTCCTAATTATGGGAAGTGATATATCAATACACACTATTATAAATCACAGCCCCCTTGTCAGCTGGTGGGAATTACTTAATGCTTTGCAACACCTTTATTTGCTAATGAGTGGGGTTTTTTTCCTGTTTCTTTGATAAGTATTAATGTTCTAGCTGTTAGCCTATTTCAGGATGGAAATGATTGATGTTGCTCTATTTTAACCAAAACACTTCTGCCCACCACTGGTTCTTCCTCCCCTAACTCCTTTTTTGCAAGAGCTCTGCACGGGCTCTTGATACAGCTCATTCTGAGGGACCGAATGACGTAATCTGTAAGTCGGTGATCACTTTCCCTTTCAAAACTGTATAATGTGGTCATCAGACCAGATTGATTAAAACTCCATTGCTTCCTGTTAGTTTGATGCAGTCTGTTGCTGAGCTATGCACAGGCACAGGAGTGCACTATGTAGATGAGTAAGTCTTAGTGAAACCATCAGATCGACGAAAAGGCTTTGCTTTTTACAGGTTGAAAGGCACAACAAAGTATAACTGGAGATCCATGATGTCTAGGGATTAACTGCAGAACAAGAGCATCAGACCCAGTGCTCCTTTGAATCTCATGGTTGCCTGCTGTTTCAGCTCTTGGTGGCTCAGACCAACTTGCTGTTGGTGATGAGAGGCACATCTCCAGTGGATGGTGGCCACCGTGGGGACACAGAGGATGTTTTCAGAGACTCGGTTGTGTCGCACTTTCTTTGAGGCAAATTAAGATGTTTGTAAAGTGTTTGGGTACCCTCATATGAGGGGCATTCAAGGAATATGAACACTAATATAACTGATACAGATGATAAGCATCCTTTTGGTATTCTCTTTATGGAAAAGATTCTTTTTAATAGCTTCTAGAGGAAATAAAATGAAAAATGTAATGATGTCACCCTGTTGCTTTTCTATTATCATTCCTTTTTGTGTGACTCTTATTTGTTTGGGTTTTTTCAGTGCAGAAGTACGTTCATCTCTAATAATTTTTTCAAGTTCTCAGGAGTTAGTAAAGTTGCCTCAGTTCAGAGAGATTTAATTGTTTGAATTTATATATAAGCAATACTCAATTCTTCCACATCATATCTTAATCAGATACTGTTGATAACTGATCTACAAAACATTGCAATAGCCTGAAAGCTAATAAAATTTAAAATAGTCATTGTAAAGAGCTTTATGTAATGTGAGTGTAGCTCAGACCACTGGTTTGGCTACTGCTTCATGGAAATGTCCATTTGGCTAAAATGTAGTAGCAGTTGTGTATTCAGCAGTAGTTAGTACTGACCTTCTGGTGTTGAAGGCAAGTAACCCAGAATGCCTATGGAGATTCTTGCCTCTTGGGATCAATGCATGCTGGCTTATTTTTTTTTCCTGGGAGTGTTGTTTTGTGGCTCCGATGCTGTGACTGGTGAAGAGTGTAAGACATTACAGACTGTGACATGACTGCCATTGCTGTTCATATCTAACTCTGGTTTTTGGTTTTAACATAGACACAGGTGTTCTGAAAAAGATGTCCAGTTGATCTTGGATGACCCTTTAGAGTGAATTTTCTATTTCCAAAATAATCCTGTTAATAAAATTTTATGTGACAATGTGAAGCAAGGATTCTTCTTGTGAGCCCCCTGCTGAATGAGTGGGGTGTCCTGGTAGTGGGTGATACTGAGAAGGTGGAGACAGTGAATGCATTCTTTGCTTCAGTCTTCAGAGACTCCCCCTCAGGTCTCCTGGACTGTGGAAGGAAGAAAGATAGTTTCAGAAATGGAGAACTTCCCTCTGGTTGAGGAGGTGGTGGTCCGGGAGCATCTAGGTGGGATCAGTGCCCACAAGTGCCAAGGGAATGGTCACCTGTAGAAGACCAAGATTGTGCTTTTGTTGCAAAATGTTGTCTTGAGGAATGTGCTTGGGTTTTTTAGTTCCCTTCTGCTCCCTATGTTTATATTCGTCTTGGGTCAGCTGGGAGTGGAAATGTAGAAAAACAGTATTCTGAAAGTGATACTGGGAACTGTAGTCTGTGTAACTTTACAGCTGACTGTCAGGCTTTTTTGGAAGTTGCAGAGATGTATCTTGGCTCTTCTAGAAGATTGTGAAGTGTCACTGTCAGGATGGTTTGAGGATTGATAGATGGGACTGAAGGGGATTTGGGGTTCAAGAGAATGTGATGATGGGAGTATGGATGTAGCACTTGGAGCTACTTCACTCCTAACTCCCATTGTCTTGGTGTGAGTTGGAAAATCCTGAAGTTCTGGAGATAAAGATGACTTACCAGTACATGTTATCACTTTCTCTGCCTATAAAAGCAAAATTAGCCCAAGCATGTGCAGCAGTTCACTTTATCCAATTTAAAGTGCCTGTGTGTAGAGCTTCTACTTGCACAAGAAGCAGTGAAGATGTCTACAATCTTTCAGCCTGGCATCGGATCGGCTGCAGCATACCGGGAAGAGCGCATCATCCACCTGAGTGCAAGGTGCAAGGGAAGCTGTTTGATTCTACCGGGTGCTAGTCTGTGTGTCCTGAGCAGCCAGTCTCTTCTTGTGCTCTCTTGTGAGGTCCTTGGCTTAGCGTGAAGGGTGCACTCATGTTCTGGTGCTCCACGGAGCTGCTGGGGTTACATGCCTGGAGCCGGGCGGTGTGACTAACCGGAGGGGTGAAAGGGGACCTGACTGCGCTTGCACACTTGCCTGTGGCTTTGTGAGTTAAAAATGCATTTCTTGGTCTGCTTTTTTTTTTTAATATGCTCATGAATTTGCTTGTTCTTGGCTACCTCTTCTTCAAAAGCACATGTACTGACAAGCTGACAGTAATAACCCATACACTTATTGGGTAGAATTAGTAGATATTGCTGCTATGAAGAGTAACGAACATGTTGAAATGCTAAGGATATTTTCAAGGTTGCTTTAGATTTGGTTGACAAGCAGAGTATAATGACTACATCTTACAGCATGTAGTAAAATCACAAGGGTCTTTGATGTTCAGAGCTGTGCTTTGGAACAAATAGTTCTGTTCAAGACCAGCGCCAGTCATGATTAATTTGGTTGTTGGATTTGGATTCTCTGTGCTTCTGTAACTGGCAACAACATGGTGTATGAGGTGCTCTGGATACTGCATGGGCCATTAGACACAGAGGAATTGCATCTAGATGTGACATTTATTCTAAAATAGATGCATTTACTTCTCATTACATGAAACTGCAATTCCCATGGAAATCAATGTCGAAAATAGTCCCTAAAAGCCTCCAAGGATCTGCAGGTGTGCAAAAAAAGGTGCTGTACACATGTACTGTTATTCACAAGTGGTGGATTAAAGTGAATTATTTTAAATCTTCTAGTGTCAGCAGCAATTGAGTATATTTTCATTATTGCAATATGCTGTTACTGCTGCAGAAGATACAGAGGATGTGGACTAGAGCAGAAAGAGCCCTCAGGTGTCTTTAAACTGTTTTAAGATACCCATAGTTTGAAAATACTCGAGAATCTGATATGAGCTGTTTGACATTTTTCCTATTCCAAGTGCTCAAAGGAATAAATCTACATAAAGAGTGTTAAAAATGAGTCTTTGCAACAACGTCTGGAATCTCAGAATGTTACTTCTTTTCACTCTTTTGGCTGACCACCACGATAAAACAGCTGAATCAAATATGTTCTTTTATGTATAAAACATATTTTTTTGGGTCTTGACAGTTTTGGGTTTCCAGTTTTAGTCTAATTCAGTTTGAAACAGCTGTTGCTAATCTCTGCAAAACAGTATTTTGATGGAAATCATGACATTCTCAACTACTGCAGTGTTACTGGGCTCTGTCTCATTTCAGAAGTTGGCTTCTCTTGACGTATAAAGAATTCTTCATTCAAAGAAAATGTCACTTCATATCAAATAAGCCTCCTTCAGAAGAGAAATAGCTGCTTCCTTTCCACCCCATCCCACCCCAAGGTTATCTCTGGATGAGGGTGGATATGTTTCTCTTTCTACATGATTTATAAGAAAAAACATCGTTGTATGTTTTACCATTAGTTGGATTTTTATTCTAACGTTCCCTGCTGTACCCATATGCTTTTAGCTGGGTTCTATTTAGAGTTTTCTCTGCAGTTGTCTCTGCACTCAGACTTAACAAGTTCTCTAGCTTGCCTTATGGTTCAGTTTCACTTGAGTCAAATCTTGTATTTTCAGAATTGTCAGCTTAGCATTTTCAGTTTTGAGAGCCTTTTTTTCTTTTTTTTTTCTTTCTCCCTTTTGATTGGCTGCACTGCTTGGTGCCTATTCCAAAGCTGTTTGTAGAAATTTCATAGATCACAGAGCCAGTCAAGTCTGTAAGCTCTCTTGTGCCCAATAAAGCAAAAGCTAACCTATCCTTTCCAATTTTCTGGTTGTTTTGGACATACCAGCATGTACTATGAAGCAGAGAACTTAAAAGAACTTGCTATCTGGTTGACCGTGTAGGCGCAAGTGTATGATGGTATGATGATGCCATGTGGGGACTGTTTGGGATATTTCTGACAGGGAGGCTGAAGGTTTTGGGAGAGGCAGTGTTGGCAGTTTTATAATGGGACTGGAGGGGCTCAGGCGTTGAGCATCCTCTTTTTTTTTTTTTTTTTTTTTTTTTCCATCTGTCCATAGCTTTCTGGATGAGGTTTCACAAGTCAGTTCATGCATGATTTTGTTTTCCTGGCTATAAAGTAAGGATTGTGCTGCAGAATGAGTACTCTGAGAAATCTGAGAGATGCTGCATATGAGTAGGATCACTAGTGGTTTCTTGATCTCATTTCTGAGTCTGCTATGGACAAATACTGTCCACCTGAAGCCTCTTTTGTGCTTTAACAAAATAACCCAGTTTATCACCTGAAGTGCAACTAACAGCTAACATGACACAAAAGCTTTACTACTTAAAGGGCTGTTAAACATGTTTTCAGATCCAAATTCAGTGTTTTACATGGCAAATAGGTTCAGTTGTTTATTGTTTTCCTTGAAATTTTTTTCCCCTTGCATCCTAAAGAGCCTGACTTGGGTCTGCTTCAGGATTAAGTGAGATTACTAGCATCTTCTTTCCATCCCTCTTGTGTACCTTGTATGAATACATCCTAATAACTATTGATATTGCATTCATCCTGCAAGAAGCTAAGACCTTTAGTGTCTGCTGATGTTGCAGTTTTGATGTTGTGTTTTTCATGCAAGTAAAATCAATTGAGACAAATCTTGGTAACTTTTACAACAAACTGAAATGACTGTGCCAGGCAGCCATTGGAGGTTTTTTAAGTATAGGTATGCTCTTAGATCACACATATAGGATTGTTCCAGCAGAATTGATTGGTTGATCTACTAGATTTAAAGGTCAACTGTAATCACATTTCAGGAAGATTGAAGAAGATATAAAATTGCTACTATGCTTTTCTGGGTCATATACGTGCTTCTGGTGCTCCTTTCGTTTCCCCTGTACATCTTAATTTACTGGGCTAGAGCATCAGTACGTAAAGGGCACTAGTGAGTGTGCTTGCTTTCTCCTGGCTGTGAGGCAGCTAGCTAGTGTATTTCCTCCAAACCAACACCTTCCCTCTGGAAGGCCTGAAGCAAAGAGAAGTCATCTGCTCTATGGAAATGTAATAAAGCAAATCTCTTCTGCAGGAGAAAGCTGGACTTAGAGCTGTCACAGAATCATAGTATGTTAGGGCATACAACTCCTTGAGAGAGTCCAGCTCAGGGACACCAAGATGATTAAAGGACTGGAACATCTTTCTGCTGAGGACAGGCTGAGGGAGCTGGGGCTCTTCAGCCTGGAGAAGAGGAGACTGAGGGGTGACCTCATTAACGTTTATAAATATGTGAAGGGTGAGTGTCAGGAGGATGGATCCAGGCTCTTCTCAGGGATGGCCAGTGATAGAACAAGGGGAAATGGGTCCAAACTGGAACATGGAAAGTTCCATCTTAGTATAAGGAGGAACCTTTCCACTGTGAGGATGACAGATGACTGGAACAGGCTGCCCAGGGAGCTGGTGGAGTCTCCTTCTCTGGAGACATTCCAGACCAATCTGGACATGTTCCTGTGTGATCTACTCTAGATGATCCTGCTCGGGCAGGGGATTGGACTGGATCGTCTTTCAAGGTCCCTTCCAACTCCTGACATTCCGCTTAGATGATCCCTTCACTTGCTAGAGTTGATGTATCCAAGGGATGATGATGATGATGTCCATTGAAAGCACAGCACAGATGGGAGAGAGAGATGGCATAAACCCTCTTAATGGGTGGAGTCCTTTGATTGGGGAGAATCACAACATCTTACAGGTAGGGTTTTATGTGGCAACCTTGTACTATTATTATACAGATGGCTGTAGAGACCAAGCAGCTTTGGAATATTTTAGATGCTCTAGGGCATCTGCTTTGGCAGGGGGGTTGGACTTGATGATCTCTGGAGGTCCCTTCCAACCCCTACGGTTCTGTGAAAACATTCACCTGCTCAGATACAGTTAATTTTTCCTAGACCAAAGCAAAAGGTGTCCTGAAATGAAAATGGGGTTGATGGGGAAAAAGGGTAATTTAATTTAAATTGGTAAACCAAAATGCATTATTCTTCTGGATTTTTCCCTCATGGACAGTATTATTGCTATTAATTCAATAGGACTTTGTTCACTGGTTTGCTCTTTTTGTATCATCTGTATTGATGAGTTGCTTGTCCTTCTGTGTGGATCTTCCACAGAGTAACAGAGGAGAAAAGGTGTTTAAGATGGAATAGACTTTAATAGAGCAGGCTCTGTTCCTGAGCAAGAGAATGCTGCATTGCCAGTGCTTTTACCTAATCATCAAAGAAGTTTCAAAGTAACTGTATGAGTTGGTGTGAGTAGTAAATGCATATTTGATGATGGCCATGCCATAGCAGGGTGTGTTGCAGTGAAGTACTTGGAAAGATAGCTCTCTTTTCAGAATTACTTTCCCCCAAAACAATCTGTTTGTAGGGAATGCTTTCACGGAGGTTATTTCCAGTAGAACTCCCAGAGTGTAAATTAACTTTCCAGTTAGTGCATTTTAGTGCCCTTAATGCATTTTCATATGTGCTGTCTGCAAGATGTCGTAATTCCCAGATGTGAGAAGTCGAGGGTCGGTGGCTTGTCTGTAAGCATTGATGGCCTGTTTTAAAACAGACCCTGACATACAGCAGTGGCTGCAGGCTCTTCTGCAGTGGTCTGAGAAAACATCTATTGCATGTTTATTTCAGGTGTCCTTTTTCAGAGCTTTTTTTGCTCTGATAGCCTTTTAACTTCAGCATGTGTTGTACTTTGTCAGCCATAATGAGGTCTGGGAAACTCGTGTCTTATGTTCACTGGTTTATAGTAAATACAGAAAGAATATTTTTAAAAAATAAATAATGGACCAGGCAAAGTTTTCAGATACTTGCATGATCAAATCACAGTGGCAGCAAAACCTTTGTGATTTTCCCAGTAGCTGATGAAGTCAGCAGCGCCTTGAGTTGATGACTTTTTCTTTTTTTTTTTTTTTTTTCCCCAAGCCCTTGGTGATGTGTGTCTTTATTGAAAGGGAACTTGCAGAAGCAGTTGCTGTAGTGCAGAGGCAGTGTGTGTGCAGGCTGGAAACGCCATTACTCGTTTCATGTATGTAGCTGCATGCTGTCCTAGTCAGTTAGTTTGAAAGGCATTTTTACAGGGACTTGAGAGGTTAAAACGAAAACACATGATACATTTAATGAAATTTCCAGGCTAAAGGCAATTACTAGGTTATAAAACAAGGCTTCTGTGTGGAAGCAAGTTTGCAAGGTGAAAAACCCGTCAGTAGGGTTATTAACGTCAAGCTTTATGCCTTTTTCCTCCTTGTTTTCCCTCCAAATCACAGGGCTGTAGCATCTCTTTTCTCCAGTTTGGTAATTGTAGCAGCAGATTGCTATTTTGAATGAAAGCAGTTTAATATAGATTTATCTGTTGCCACTATAAAATACCCACTAGCAAAGTGGAATAAAAAACCCCTTTGTTATCTAGAGTATATAAGCCAAGTAGGTATTTAATCAATCTTAATAGTTTGTTTTTCTTGAGAAGAGCAAGACCAGTAGCAGCAGTCATGGCAGGCAAAATGCTACAAATCTAAGTGTTGGTAATGAAGTTGCAGATTCTGTCCTAACTCTTGTAGGATGTACTCCTCGTGCTCAAGTCCAGAAGAAGAGAAACCTATTTGGAAAGCATCTTCCTTAAAATGAGCATGTTTTAATTTCTTCCTTGATTATTACTTTAAAGAACAGTATTATTTGGTTACTCATTGAGAAGAAGAATAAACTTAAGCTTCTGTGATTCCTTTACAAACTAAACACAAGTGCAGTCAGTTGTGTTTCGCTGCTGACTCCTTTCATAATTTTTTAACTCCAGTTGTAATGTGTAACAACGTGTATTATGTTGGTGTATTTACTCACGAAAAATGGTACTTTCCTCATCTTCAGCAGGATTTATGTTGGAATTTGCATTCCAGAAGCTGTTGCAGCCTCAAAGGGAAACATCTGAATTTCAGGAGCACTGATAGGTAATGGTATTGAGTAAACATTGAATTTTTCTCAGTGTTATTGAGTAAAGTGTGCTGAGGCTTTTGGTTTCCACTCCTTAATACTAGCATCAGCAATTATGTCAGTGAGTTTTGATTTAAGAGAAGGGATTCTACAGTAAAACACAGGTTTTAATGGATTTTTTTCAAATGGTAAGCTAGTCTCTCATTGCTAAAACAAAGAGTATGTCAGCATATCCTGTAGCCGAGTAGCATTACTTGTCATAGTGTGCAGGGCAAGATGATACTTCCTCTGTTAAAACCATTGAGTGACCTTGCCCTTAAAAAAAACTAGTTTATTGCAGGAAACTTGAGAAAGAAAAATAATCTTATTCTAGGTTTTAGTCCTCATATTCATCTGTGCTCTGATTCTGTAGAGAGCATATATATATACATATATATATATATATATGTATGTTTGTATACTTTTTCTTTAAGAGGTTCCTGTGGTCAAAGAGTTTATGGTGGTTTGGCCTTTCTGAAAAGTTGCAGGTTAGATTTTTAGATTATTAGAAGTCCTTGTAGGACTGGTATATTGCACCATCGAGATGGCCTTGAAATGTAATATTTAAAGGAAACACAGTAGCTTGAGCCCTTGTGCTTTGGTCAGCAGTTCTTGGCGTGTACCTGCACCGTGAGTCCGGTGGGCCCATTGCCCCGAGGATGTCCTCAGGTCTGAGACAGGTCTGTGTCTGAAACCTTGTCCGCTGCAGCATGTACTTGGAAACTTCCCTGGTGAATTTTGGTTTTGTTCCACAAATGAAACACGTCTGCCAGAATGAAAAGCACAAAATGAAAACCCCACAGCTTGGTAATGTTGCCCAGTTGCAGTCTCTGCCATCTCCATGGTTTTGAGCCTTCATTATGCAGCTTGCACTCAGCACACTTTTATTTAAAGCAGCACTAAAAGTAGAACTAAATAGCTGACGTTCATAGCTGTTTGCTATGATGCAGAATTGCTGGGAGGGGGACAGGATGGGAAGAGGAACACAGCAAGTGATGGGTGGATTAAGATAACTGATCTGCACAGAACTATACAGGAGTGACTGAAGAAACCTAGACCATGCTTTATCAAGGAATATAAGCTTACTGAACTAGAAAGTCCTACTTTTGGTTTACTCTCATTACATTTTGCTTTGGTTTATACCCTGAAATGAAGCAATTTGGTTTGCTGTGGCTGTTGTAACAATCAGACAGCCTATTGCTACTATTTTCCTGCAGCATCCCCGTGCCTGTTGGTTTTCCTGGAACCATCTCCATATTGCAGAGCCATCTGTTTTCCTTATTGTCCAAGCATTAGGCTCAGTAGTATAAATTACTAACTGCTCTATGGCTTTCGGTTGTTCCTGTTTTAGTGTGCCAGTAGCGAGTCTTCGGCTCTTTCAACGCCATTTATAAGTTTTCCTTGCTCTTCTACTTTTTTTTTTTTTTTTTATAATGCCTTAGGTAAAATCAATAGTAGAGTGAATTGTCATTCATTCATGTTGCTGTGTTACTGGCTTGATAAAATAACTTTGGGACGTAGGCAGGTGGTGTCCTCATTTACAAAAGGCTGTAGCTAGAGAAGTGCTTGAAGCAAGTTAACTCATGGCTTTGAAAGCAGTATTTTGTACCCCCACTGCCCCAGCTTCCCTGGATGCACACCACTTTGGCCTGTTGCTGGCAGTATGACCTTACAAAGACAGATGGGTTTGGCTCGGTGCGTGTGCGCTGCTGAGGATGCCTTTGGAAAATTCAGCGCTCAAGTCACCAGCTTGTCTCTGCTACAAATGCAACACCTGTGCGTTGTTTGGGGTTTTTTAACGGCATTTCCTTGTCTTTAAGATCAAAAGGGTGCACTTGTTTGCTTTCAGGCTTTTTGTTCTTACATTCTCAATTCACTGTTGAGGTTAAACCAGTCACTTGTACTAGTCCTCTGGTGGTCTGCACCCTCCGTGGCTGCAGCAGTGGGCACCATGGTGTGCGTAGCTCCTGGGCAGCTCAAGTGTTGGAGGAGAAGGGGTTGTTTCGGGTTTTGGGGTGAGAAAGGTAAGAATAAGTGAGAATATAGGGTGTGATTTTGTGGTTGTTCAGGAACTGGAGATTTGTATATTGGATGCATTGTCATTTTTATGAGAAGCAGTTGATGAGGCTGATACCAGTTCACATTAGGGTGTTACTGAAGTCGTGGTACAGTGGAGACTGTGTTTAGGTCAGTCAGCACCATTCTGCTGGAATGGCAAAGTCAGCTGGACTTTGTGTTTTTTTTCTAGCCTAGGATAGAGGGGTGGTTTTGAAAACATACCTTAAAATGAACTTACCAGCAAGGATGATATTTCTTTCTTTTATGTATCTAGATAAATGTTAGACAGCTCAAATCGAGGTGAAGGCTTTGAGTCTCCACAGTATCTGCTGCTGCTATTTCAGTCCAGTTGTGAGGTATGGCAGAGAGGAGCTGTGTTCTCCCCATGCTGTGGGGCAGATCTGCTGTTTGATCCCCAGATCTCCTCTGGGGAGCTGTGAGCTGGGTGATAGAGGTGTGAAGGAGAAGCTCCTCAGAGCTTCCCTGGCTTTTTTTGCAGGAGACTAAGTATTGTGATGAGCTTCTTCCCAACCCTCTCCAGCTTTTTCAATCCCTTTGTAATGGGAAACATTGAGAAGAAGAGAAAGGCCAGTAGTGTCCATTTGTTTGGACCAGTATGTCCTTGTAGGCAGCGTGGCCTCTGTTAGAGAAGATTTAAGTAGTTGAAGCAAACTCAGGAGTTTGTCATAAGGTTTGAAGGAGGAAACATAGCTCTTGGGCAAGTGAAGCTGTATAGAAGAATTTTCTATTCCAGTCTGATGTTACTGTCTCACTTGAAGCACTGTGGTCATTAGCACTCTTAATTTGCCTTACAGTAAATATGCCAGCTAAGCCACTGTGAGCAGCCACATTAACCTTCTATTTTACTTATGATGGTCACCTGAAGCAATAGAATGATATCTGTGATTTTTACTTCATTAATAATGAAGTCTACAAAAGGGTGAGAGGAGTGTCTGTCTCTCCTTGGTGCCTTAAACTGAGGCAATGATGAACTGTTCTTTTTCTTCCATCGGTAAGATTTCCCTTGTCAAGATAAAACAGAAAGTTATGTCCAGATTTAGGTTCGGTGCTGACATGTCTGTGGGTTAGATGTTAGACATTGAAGTAGTAATTGGGTTACTGAAGAGTGCCTGCAAGACAGCTGATGCATGGAAGGTTGAATGTATGTCAGTATCCTTGGCGATCAATAAAAATTAATTTTGGTTTTCCTGTGGCTCTGTGTCCCACAGCAACTTTAAAGATGGCTCAGTCTGAGTCTTAAATCTCTTATGTTAACATCAGAGCAAATTCCCAGCTAAATCAATGATCTCTAGTGTTTGTCATTTCCAGAAAGGGTGGGGTTTTTAGTGCTGTTATTTTTAATTCTGTTGTGGCAGCTAGTGGTAGGAGTGCTGCAGAGCTGGTGTGGGTGGGGACGTTCTGCGCGCCAGCCCCGGCTTCGGACGCCGGGCTGGCCCCGAACGCCATTCGCCTCCCTGTGCTCCCGTGGGAGTCAGGAAAGAGAAGCATATGTTATCTGCATCAGCTCTGTTGGTGTTACCTTGTGAGGCATGACAGGGTCATATGTGTGTGTGGCGACAGAGGAAATCTCGAGTTGTATTTGAGCTGTCTTAAGACTGCTTCCCCCTCCCTCCCATGATGTATTACAGATCTCTGGGATATACATGGTTAAATTTCCATTCATGTAGATATGTGTGTGTTGATCCTACAGTGCTGCTCCTGGAATTGGTACTGTTACATTATTAATATTGCAGATCGTGCCAAGAAGGTGTCTTGCATTTAATATAGAACATAAGAAGGCTTGCCCAGACCATATGAAAATCTCAAATTGGAGCTGAAAATGCTGTAAAAATTTAAAAGGGACAAGGTCAGCCTGAAAATTGTGTATTTTAAAAAGCAGAAAATCATCTATTTTTAACAACAAACTTCCTTACCTTTTAGAACCTGTGCTATTAACATTTCAGTTATTAATGTTTGAAAATGGTTCAAAGCATTATTTTAATTGTAAAACTAGTTTGTTACTGTTTGTCTAGGTACCTGCTAAATTGGAATTTTCTAGTTGAGAGACAGGGAAGTGATCAAAAGCATCTGGGTTCCTATGCTGCTTCTTTATGGTCAAGCAAGTCACATTGATTTCACTCGTAAAACAAAAGATAAGAGATGACTCGTGCTTTGTACCAATACCTTTGTTTGGGGGGCGCTGGAAGTGGACAGGAGGATTCTTCATTATAGCAAGCAAAGACAAACCAGTAATTAGAAACAGAAGTTTAACAAACTCAGTCTACAGCTGAGGTTGCATAGTTTATCCACTCCTGCTAATTAAGCACTGGAAGAATTGGAGAGGGAGTGTACGGGCCTCACCTTGAAGAGGTAGACTTGGGAGGTGAGCATGTGTATATTCTGGTTTTTTCTAACTACATTTGCTAAATTATAAACAAAACTTGAGGTAAGACTAAATGTTCACAAAGTTTCTTCTAGATTGACTTAATTCTTGGGAAGCTTGTGGAAAGGATCAACTCCAGCTTTCCAGTGCTTAGCCATAATAGAAATCTTCTGTTTCGTTGGTTATTTTGTTTTCTCTTTGTGGGGGTGTTTGGGCGTGGGGTGGGTTGTTTGTGTTTTGTGGTGGTTTTTTCCCCTGTTCTGTGCTCACTAACTATATGCCTCCTCATTTGAGGACATGGAAGAAGGGGGGTCTGTATCCATGAAAATGTGCTGTCCTCCAGAGCCAAGAATTTTATTTGAAAATTCAGAATTTCAGTTCCGAAACTTATTTTCAGAGAATAACTGATGAGATGCACTACAGTTCCAATTAGCAGCAGATCAAAAGAGAAAGTAATGGTGAACTGCTACCAACTATTCTTTTATTTCAAGTGGTAAAGTGGGGGTAGGGATTTCCAGTATTGCCATGACCTGGCTTAAAGCCTTTTCTGCCTACTTTGAAGATCTGCTGAGCACCAGACTGCAGTTATCATCTATAGTATTTCTTATCTGCAAGTATAATAAGTAGTAAAAGCTTTTTTAGTGTTTTTAAAAATCTGACATTCATCAGAGCCACATCCAACATGAGTGGAATAAGATTTCTGAAGATAAATTTAATGTTATTTGAAGTGAAAAAAAGCAGGAGAATATCATAGAAGACAACGGTGAACATAAGTGTGGGCATTGTGTGAAATACTGTAACTAACATTCTGTGTGTGAAGATGGGTGCTGAATGACTGCTTCATCCAGGGGATCCTGCACACCATGGTAATGGGAGGTCTTTGGGGGACAAAGTATGCAAAGACTGACTCCTTAGTGCAAGCACACTGGTTTAGGTTGCAGAGGCAGTATGAATTCAGGCGTTTCCTGCTTATTGTAACAGTGCAAATGTTAATGTAACAATTTAGCATCTATAACAATACATGAAAACCACTACTTTTCCTTTCCCATATGTTAGCCTTCAAATGTGAATGTTTCTATGGTCTGCACAAAAACTCAGATCTCACTGTAAATGGCATGTTATGAATACAATAAAAATCTTGTGGGGAGAATTCCTTCCTTTCAGCTCCAGCGAGAGAGGGGTAAATAAACTGATTGCTGTGCCCGGGAGCTGCTGCCCGGTGTCATGTGCGTCTCTCCTCTGGCATGCGTGCAGCAGCAGCGCCTTTCAGCACCTCGCCTACAGCATCCACCTTCTGACAGTGAAACTTGCCAATAGAAAAGAATTCAGCACTTCATTATTTCTACAACCTGAGTGCATTTGCAAATTAATTGATGTGTGGGAGGAAGACATCTGCTATTGTAGCATTCTTTAACTGTTGCAGCAAAAGTAGAAATAAACTGGTTAGCTCTAATGAGCTGATATGCTGTTGCAGGTGTTAAAAGCCTCTGAAGTGGCATCTTGTCCATTTCTTGCTGTCTTTTGTATTATTTAAAAAGAAAAACAACAAAACAACACAAAAAACCAAAAGCAGACTGCTCACTGAATTGTGAACATGGAAACGAGCAGCATGATAAAGAGAATACCCTATATATGTACATACAGTTAGTTAACTAGTAGCTTTTTTTTTTTTTTTTTTTTTGCTGGCTCAGCACCAAAATGAGAGTTTTAATTAGGCCTGTAATGAATGACTGGGAGCGTTTTAAAGGCTATTAATCTTGTGGTGTAATTGAGTTAATTAGAATATCATTATAAGCTCCCATGAAAATAACATGAAGTGTGTTGCGTTTGTTTTACTCCTCAAGATACTTGAGGCCCCCGACTTCCTCTGAGATAACCCTACGAGAAGTCTTCAGCACCACAGAAAACCGTTAAACCACGTGATGTGCCAGTGCACCGAGCCCGTTGTCAGCCTGTCCTTGTCTCGGTCCTCTGAGCCGCTGCTTCACCTGCAAACTGCGAGTATCTGTCCTGGTGGTCACTGCACACTCTAGTATTTCCTTATCTTTCTGGTTTCTGATCAGTTAGCTTAGCTGTGTGTGGCAGATGAGAGTAAGAATGTGTGATCTATTTTCAGAAATAAAGATTACAGCAGCTTTTGAACTGTTACTCTTTGTGCTGTGGTAAAAAAAAACGTGTAGCAAAAGAGATGTTTTTGCAAAGCATATGGCTTTTACACTAGTTCAGACTACAGTAAGTTTTGGATTTGGTTGTAAAACATCTCTGTGGTTTTTGCACTCTCTAGTCAGTGTGACATCTTCAACAGATGGGCAGATAAAGTTTCCATAATCCTTGTCTTTCCTTTCACAAGAGGAGATGAGATTCTCATGTGTAAAAGTTGTTGAGGAAAACCTCATCTGTATAAGTCTCTTGCATGCTTAGATGTTGAGGTGTGAAAATTTGATGGATACTCAGCTAGCACTGGAGTTACTGATATTTTCCAGTCTGTCTTTCTGCAGATGTGGAGTCAGTCCTGCTTTTGTATGTACCTCGAGTCATCTGTAGAGCGTTTTCCTTCCTCTTTTTGGAACAGTGTGCTTAATCGTGGAACAGGCACATTGCTCAAATCCACCTTCTCTTGTTTGCTTTTTGTAATCCTGTATTATCTGGATTGTTTTGGTTTAGAATTTTTAAATTTCACAATCTGGAATTGTTTTCAACCTTAATTAACCCTGCTGGGATGGTAGAACTGCCTGTTTTTTTTCCTTTTCCGTAACTTTGCTGGTCAGACATCTATATTTTTCCATCCTCTTGACTAATACAGATTTTGTAAATAGTTTAGAAATGCCAGCTTGTGATGTATGGGCCTCTTTAACATTTCTTTGATTTATGTGTGCTGTGCTGAAAAAAAGCAGAGGAAGCATATTATTGTGGAAAAAATGTTACCAGTCTTCAGTTTTTCAGTCTTAGTTAAAAACTATGCTTTTATCAATCAAATCTGATAGGTTGGGTTTTTTTTTTCATTCCTAAAAACATTCATTAGTTAACTCTTTGAAGTCCAAAGAAATAATTTGGTTAAGATGTTTATAAATGTGTACCTATTTTTTGATGTCTAACTTGAATTATCTTTTAACCTGATTTGTCCAAAGTTGGCTTTTCCATGCGTTACATCTTGGTCATCTGAAAGTGGAGGCATTCAAGAATCGCGGGTGGCAGGGGTTTGGTTTGTGGTTGTGGAATAAAGTTTGGTCATATGTTGCCATTATCAGTAGTGGATTGCACAAACCTTGGCCAGTAAAACACATTTTGGTCTCTAGCAGCACAGAGCAAGATGATTTCTCGGCTGTGATTACAAATGGCAAGGACTGCAGATGTGTTCAGCTTCTCATGCAAGTGTCCTAATTACATGCAGAGCGCTAATTTTTCTAAAGGTTAGTGTTGTGTTTCAAACAAACTTACAGTCCGTGTTGTAAGCCATGAATGCATCTTCTGAAGGGGTTAAGAACAGGAACAGTTGAGCTTCAGTTTAGAGTTCTTAGTTAAGGGATAATACTTGGTCAGCTGGAGACAGGGTTCAGCGAAGCTCTCGCTGCAGCTGGGGGCTGTCGGGGCTGCTGCAGCTGGGGGCTGTCGGGGCTGCTGCAGGTGGGGGCTGTCGNTGGGGGCTGTCGGGGCTGCTGCAGGTGGGGGCTGTCGGGGCTGCTGCAGGTGGGGGCTGTCGGGGCTGCTGCAGGTGGGGGCTGTCGAGGTTACTCTGTCTCCCAAAAGTCCACGTGAGCCTGTGGCAGGATTCAGATACGTCATTGACTCTTCAATACAGAAAACTGGAGGAGGGGCAGAAGAGCTCCTGTCTAACTGCTGGGGTGGGGGTGTTTCAGTGCCGTCAGCCGTTATGTTTCAGCGTTCCCGTGGCAGGTACAGTGGTTATGGCCATTTTTCCCACCACCTACTCCAGTGACATATCCATTCACTGCTGAATAAGATATGTTCTACAAGGGGAAAATGATGTGCTTTTTTGGTGCTCATCTTCCAGAGGGCAGCTGATCTCTTAAATTGCAGCCAATGCTGGTGATTGTTGGGCTTCTCTGTGAAAGTTGGTGGTGTTACAAGGGAGGGTGAGAATTTAAACCTCATTCTCTAACCGCTGACAGCAGTGACCTGTATCGGTTGCTCCAATTTGCCTGTGAACGTTTTCTGTGAGTTACTTTATACTGTCTTGGAGGGAATATAAATTAATCCAATCACAAATATTCTGAAACTATAGTAGGAATGTTCATGTAGGGAAATAGGCCCCATATGTTCTGTTCCAGATCTAACTTTCCTATTCAAGACTGTATTGGTTGCCCTTGCTTCTGGGCTGGAAATCAGCATTCCCAGCTGTGTTGCTTCAGTTGCTGTCTGACAGTCAGTATGAGCATTTGCTAGTCTAAATATATTGTGCATTTTAATTATTGTGTGAGTGACCAAAGCTAAGAAAAGGTATTTAACAGAAGTTAAAATAATTAAATTTAATGAGTTAGGGGAAGAAAGAAATCTAGCAGTGCAATTACCAGCCAGGGTCATTACTGCTACATTGCTTATCCACTAATGGATTTGCCTGTCATCTGTTCTCTCCTTTGTCTGGTGGTGCAGCTGGAATACTTGAGTTTGTAAGCTGCATCTCGTAGGCATTTTATTGTAGAGTATTTTCTCTGAAAAGTAGTTTGTTTGCTATAGTGGTAACACCTAACATGGTGTTGAAAATCATGTCAAGATTCTGGGCAATTTGAAGAGGGATTCTGTAGCTGGTTCCACTTGGTTGTAAAGTGCCTTTGCATTTCATAGTATCATAGAATCATAGAATTTTAAGGCTGGAAATGACCCCTAAGATCATCTGGTCCAACCATTAACCTACCGCCACCAAGTCTACCCTTAGACCATGTCCTCAAGCACCGCATCTACCCGTCTGTTAAACCCCTCCAGGGATGGGGACTCAACCCCCTCCCTGGGCAGCCTGTCCCAATGCTTGAGG
>VXBZ01011613.1:129046-184067 GCA_013399135.1 Heliornis fulica | reverse complement strand
CTCCAGCACCTCAACGTCCTTCTTGAAGTGAGGGGCCCAGAACTGGACACAGTACTCGAGGAGAGGCCTCACCAGTGCAGAATACAGGGGGATTTTCACCTCCCTGCTCCTGCTGGCCACACCGTTCCTGATCCAAGCCAGGATGCCATTGGCCCTCTTGGCCACCTGGGCACACTGCTGGCTCATGTTTAGGTGGCTGTCAACCAACACCCCCAGGTCCCTTTCCCCCAGGCTGCTCTCCAGCCACTCCTGCCCCAGCCTGTGACGTTGCCTGGGGTTGTTGCGACCAAAGTGCAGGACCCGGCATTTGGCCTTGTTGAATGTCATATTGTTGGCCCCAGCCCAACCATCCAGCCTGTCCAGATCCCTCTGCAGGGCCTTCCTACCCTCCAGCAGATCCACACTCCCACTCCACTTTCTTACCTAAGCACCCAAACATCCCCATCAGCAAGGCAACAGTCCACTCTTCACACTGCCATAGCTGCCACCTGAGCCCCCGGCACCAAAGATTGAGTCTAGGGCTTTAGAAAATATTAATTTTAGTGTGTGAGTGGTGTCTTCAGTTCAGAGTTCTGGTGCCTGCTTAAGGGAGCACAGCAGCACTGGGGGAAGATAGTAATTGTATTCTCCTTCAGTCTTGAGTTTTAATTATGACTTTCCCTGCTACAGACTATTTGTCCTATGCACAGATAATACTTTTGTCAAAAAGGAATCCAGATTTTTCTGCCAAATATTGATCAAGTACACTTCTGTAGACTTGTGTGGTCATTTAATTGCTTCCATTACAGTGTGTATGTATCAGAGTGACACCGAGACCATTTTTATATTACTGGACAACTTGTGTGCTCACTAGTATCCTTGAGCTCAGGGTTACTTGACAATGCTACTGCTTGTTGGGGCATGTGGTATTACTTTGTCATTTAGATGCAGAACACAGTGTAATAATGATACTCTGCTTTTTGTGATGGTTACATGTGTGGGCTGTAGTTGTGTATCCCATGAAGTATCAGTTCACTTAGTTGTCTTTCAGGAAATACTCAAGCCCAAGCCCTTCAGAGCACCCCTAAGTATTGTTATGTAAACATGAAATGAAGTTATTCTCTGAGAGGTAAAATAGTATGCAACCCCAGATTGTGGTTACACTGTCTCTGTCGATTTTGAATACTAGTTCTTTTTAAGCTTCTGAGCCCGTGTGATCTGTAGTGTCCCTTTGTGTTGACACTGTCCAAACCCAAGAATATACCACTGATGAAACTGTTAAATGGGTTCCAGAATACTAAAAAAACCCAACAGAACAGCTGGAGGGGGAGCAGTGACTTTTACAGGGACACTGAACAGTGCAGGTAGTTTAATTGGAAGCAAAGATGCAGATGCCGGAGTTGTGACCAATACTTTGAAGAAAGTGCCACTGGATCTCCCATCTCTGCATGGTAAAAAGCCAAAGACTTGTAAGCTGTACTGGAGTGAGGGAATGTTGATGCAGTCGTTTATCAGAAGAACTTCAGTGTTTTTGTAAGAAAAGTATGAGAAGAACACATTTTAAGGCTAAAATCTGACACTAATTAAAATGGTGCTCTCAGCAAAAATAGGAATTCAAAGACAATGGAATAAAAGATGAAGAGAAGACATTAAAAGAAACAGGGATATCTGTCATTGCATTTCCCACTAGTATTTCTTTATACTTTTTTTTTTTAAGTCCAAACTTGTTTTTCATCTCCCAAGTCTTGGTAGGGGGGAGAAGAGGCCTAAGGGGCAGAGCAGGATGGTGCTGAGGGCAGGTGGCTGTCCTCTGAGTGTTTATTGGCCAGGGTGAGGCAGTGGTGCTGTGCAGACGGTGCCACAGGAGCCATTGCCTTTGCGAGGCCTTTCACAGAAGTACCAACTCATTAATCTGATAGTTTGCTCAGATCAGGATGTTGAGGAAAAGATACAGTCACTTTTATACAGGGATTTAAGAAAGAAAGAAATGAGGGTAGCCTTTGTTCCTGTCATGGATAGTTATTTGTTACTTAAATATTCTTGAAAACTAGAAAGTGTTTGGGGGCACAAATGCTTTAAAAAAATAGAACAAAGCCTCCTAATTAAATTGCAAACTAAAGACACGTTGTCTAGCTTTCCTATTAATTGAAAAGCCAGCAGCCCAGTTCCACAAGAGGAAAACCAACGAGTAAATAAATTGGAGACTGTTCCTTTGGTTTGTTGATGCTGTTTTGGCCAAGTCAAGAATTCATCTGTCCTAAAATGATCAAACATTGTTTGGAGAAAAAGAGAATTTCCAAAGCGGCCTCATTATCTGAGAGAAGCTTAAAAATATCAATTAAGGTAGTGTAATTTCTCTCTTGCCTACTTTAGTCTGCAGAGATGAAACTGTGGGAGTGTCCTGTTTGCTTGCTCATTGCTCTTTTGAAAAGAATGACTAGAGTTTTATCATAATAGACAAATCCCTTGTTAGCTGCAAGGGAGAAATAATTTAACGATGAGGGGCAAGGTACTGTGTGTCTTAAAAGGAGGCAGATGTGCATGTGCTCACCAGTATTTCTCTGAACTCACAAGAATCTGTGATGGGGAAGTATCTGTCAGTCATTTCTGTAAAACTACATTTCTTGGAAAAAGGGAAGTAAACATTTTTTTAATATTACCAATATCTGAGAAAATGCTTTTCTATTAAGAGTACGGTGTGTAAGTATTTGTGTGAGAATGGGGAGAAAATACCACATCAGGGTAAAGTTATCACAAAGAAAAGTCAGTCTTCTGATTTCAGTTTTTAAAGAAAACCGATTGATGCTTGAAAAGCTTTAAATAATGGTGATATGTAAGTTTAATGTGCAACTGAGGATTGACACGATCAGTTGTAAGTGCTCCAAGTGATTATTTTTTGTCTTAATTTTTCCCCCCTGGTTCTTGTGTTCCTCCTACTGAACCAATTTTGCAACTTTAAATGGCCTTGTAAGTAAATGAAGTGTAATGACTTGTGTGGTCAGCAGTCAGCACATGCAAAATCTCCAGCCCATGAATTATGTAAAAAGACCTTTAGACCCAGCACAAAGCTTTAACTTTAAAAGTTTTAAATTACCACTTTATACATGTTTGTAGTTTCATAACATCCAGTGGAGTGTAATCCTATGGGCCAAAATACAGTCTGTACTGTGGTGTTCTGGTTGAAGCCCTTTAGCTGCAGCAGAAGTTCTGTGTCGGCTCCAAACCTCACAAATCAGCTGCAGAAAACAGTGTGATCCTTGGGGAGGGTGGAGGGGCTGTTGGTTTGGGTGGTGCACATGTTTCTGGTGAGACAGTAAGCATAAATAAATGATGCTATCTGATTAACTTTTAAAAAAAACACATTAATGCTTCTGCAACTAAACCCAGGCTGTATTTCTCCAGTACCAGCTCTCTGTTTAAATAGTTGATGTGAAAGCCAAGGATGTGTTATGTGAATGAAAAAATTGCTCTCTTGTAGGGCAGCTGTGGGAATGGTGACTCCAAAGTGCCACCATACCGCTGTTATGATGTGTTTCACTCTGTAAGAGAGACTGAGAGCCTTTAGTACACGAATGTCCTTTTCACACACTCAGGAAATGTGTATTATGGCATTCATAAAGCAGTAGTGATAATATTTTCTTCTGGAAAATATAGACCAAATATGTTGCCATTAATACAGAAAAATAATGAAAATTAAAAAAATAATAAAATTTTTAAATTATCCAAGTTCTGGTTTTAATTACCTTCAGGAATAGCTTTTGTATGTATGGAAGTGTGACTGTCAGTACTTTTCACACATCCTTAAGAACTAGAGTCTGTTGATTTTTAAAATGTGGAGTTCAGGTGTTACTTGGAACCACAGTTTTAAGAAAAATATCAGCCGTCATGAGACTCATTGTGGAACTGTACAAGCTGGCACTAGTGTATAGCCTAGCTGCTAAGTGTTATGAGTTGATTTCTTTGTTGTTTATGTCTTAGTCTTCTGAAATGGATTTTATGTTTCTTCTGCACATATTAGGGAAAAAAGCTCAAACTTGTTGAAGATTTATGGAGGAATACTTCATTAGGAGGTAAAGAGCTCAGGTTCTGTAAAGCAGTTGGAAGACCCCAGAGCTGGAAAGCACGGATGCTTGCTCTAATAAAGTGATGGGGAATTCCTTAGCTGCTGCTAAAGAAATGGTTTGTGATGTTACCTAGTGCTGCTCTAGTGCCTGAGTTCAGTGAGTATTTAGCATACTTGAAGGATAAAGCCATTGCTGTTTGCCATTCTGTTGGTTTAAATGAGCACGCTGTCAGAAGCAGATGGAAGGTTGTTGGGAATACACTTGTGGATGATGCCAAGCCCTTTCCCTAAGTGCCCAGCTTTTGGCTGTGTTGGGTTGCCGTGCCTCTGACCTCCAGAGACCACTCCTCCACAGACACTAGTGGAAGCAGGCTCCTGTTGCCCCAGATCTACTCGCTTACGTTAGCTGTAAGCATGTCCTGCATACAGTGTCCTTCCCTTCCAGCCAGCAGCAGTCTCTAGTTCAGGGACTTCAGGGGCTAAATGTGCTTTGTGTGTGTTTATCAACCCTCAGAGGATTTGTGTCCTGTGAGCTCCCCTTAGCTTCTCTGGATGAACCTTTTACGCCCACAATATCCTCTGACAGTGCATTTGATGCAGGTTCCCCTAAGGTGAAGGTAACATACTTGAAAATAGCATTAGTAAGCAAAAATTTTGTGGGAGTTTTATTTTTTTGGCTGAGACTTGCTGTCATGGACAGTGCTGGCATAAAAAGGTGTTTATTTTGCACAAGGAAAAAGGGGCTGAATGGCACTTCTTTTATCCATCCAGACCATTGACTCTTCTGGACGTGGTTTTGGTGCTAGAGGTACAGCTCTGGCCCCGTTTTCCATCTTGTTTCTGTTCCTCAGAACAAATGATTAGGAAGCTCTTTTGTAAAGCCCTTTCTGCCTGCAAAAAGGAACACACCCAATGCAATATAGTATGTGATACTTCAATAATGTATAAACCAAGTTGGACAAAAGCTGTCTGTCAGTTTTATTAACTTTGACCTTATCTCCCATTATAAGGATGGTTTGGTAAATATTTAATGGCCCTTATAGATTTTGACAGTTGGATCTGCATTCCTAGGAGCAAAGGTAGATTCTAAAGAAATACTTACAATTAATAAGAATAGCTTAATCACTTGGAGTTGGCCTTCAGGGACAGAGGGGGGGATTGTTGTTTGGTGTGGGTTTTTTTTTTTTTATTTTAATACCTGGCCATTAAATGGCAGACCAGCCAAGTGGTTATAATTTTTTTTTAAAGGTTGCATTTATGGTTAGCATCTGTGATTACCTCCACCTCTGAGCACATGTCCAGATGCTGTTATTTACTTGAATGGCCTGTCCATGCCATTCTACACAGTGAACATAAGTGGCTGGTGCAGGCAGCACAGAATGGCTGTGGGAGGGCTGCTTGTGGTGGGATGCAGGAGGGAAAGGGAACTGTGCTCCTGGAGTCAGGGGGCTGCTGCCAGAGCTGTCTTTCCCTTTAATTCCTTGCATATTGCACTCTCTGCAAATTCTGATAGTGGAGATTGAAAACTAAGCCCCTGACACTTTGAAACATTGCCTTTCAAACATGTACTGTCCACTGGTCTCATTGATTTTTTTTTATTATTATTATTATTTTTTCATTTCAGAAATGTGTCGGAGAAAGCCAAATTTGATCAGAATTCATTGGTCTGAGAGGAGCTGTTGCTGCAGTCCAGCCCCAGCCCCCTTCTCCAGCTGAGTGGGTTCTCTCCCATGACAGTGCGATGCGTCTGGATGTTGTGCCATGGCCCAGACCACGTGGCAAAGCAGCCAAGTGAATCAGGAGCCTGTTAACAAGCCTTATGGATGCTCTGAGCACTGGCATTTGAGTCAGATTGGCTCCTGGGCTAGCTTTGCTCCTTTTAGTAGCCATTTCCAAGTAGATGGCTTTACCCAGCCTTGCTTCCCGCATTTGCAGTCAGTTCTGTCCCTGCAGCACAGCTTTGCCTAAGACTGCTTCAGTTTCTGAACACCTGTAAGCCATTGTTGCCCAGCTGCAACCCTTTTTACACACAGATCCTGGGGTTAGGGTTGTTCATGTCCTGAACAGTTCACCTTTCCCAGAACAAATCTTTGGACAGTTGAATGGCAACACTGGAGTGAGGACTGGAAGGATGAAGGGAACTGCGTTTGTCTGATGCTGAATCTTGATTTCTTTTCTCACCTCTTCAAAAATGGGGAACTAAGAATTTAAATTCAAAGTACTTAGAGGTGAGCTTGTAACTTGTTGCACTTGAGGCTGATTTCAGGACAGGCACAGCACTGTAGCTGCTCTTAGATCTGTGAGCAGTGGGAATGCTCTCAAAATCTTGCAGATGCATGTGGTGTCCTTCATGAATTTGTCTTTCATTGGCAAGTAAAAGAAAAGGTTAGAGGAGAAAGTTACTGAATGTGAATCTTACAGTTGCAAGGCTATGGAGATGTGCTTAGCAGGTATTGTGAAGGCTGTTTTTTTCTTTACAGTGTAAGAGACTTCTTTGGGAGTGTTTTGTGGTTTTATGTTTAAGAAAAAGAAAAAGCTGAGTGTTATTTCTAAAAAGCTTGTTTCTATAGTGGAAGGTGTGCATCTTTCTTCCTCTTATCTTCTTCTAAAAGTAAGAATGCTTGAACCCTTGAGAGGAGAAAACTGTCTTTAACATTTTTAAGCAAGCCCAAGTTTCGGGAAAGTTAAGACTCGAGAGGAAGTCTTTGACTCTCCATCCTACTTGCCTGGTAGTATAATTTCCTTGCACTACCTATTTCACAGCAGGCTTGTTTATGTGCTTTTGTTCACAGCACTTTCCATCCAAGCAATGTACATGAAATCCTGTGCAGTAACTTCCTGATTGGCCATAGTTTGAATCTGGTGGTACAGATAGTAGAGGTCTGACAGCGGGTACTGCAGTGGTCTGTATTGTAATTTTGTTTTGTTAATTATTATTATCCAGCTGCAGTACCACGCCGGGCTAGCATCTGGCCTTTTGAATCAGCAGTCTTTGAAGCGCTCAGCTAACCAGATGGGAGTGTCTGCAAAGCGAAGACCAAAAGCCCAGCCAACAACTCTTGTCTTACCTCCTCAGTAAGTAATTTTGAAGAGTTTGCATGGGGGGGTGGGTGTTTAAATTTTTTATTGTAATAATTTATTTATTTTTAAGTCTTCATCATCATGGTAGATTTGCGTTTTCCCGTTCATAGGAGGTGAGTTCTTGTTGGATGGGTGGGGTACACTATGGGATTAATATTTTTTTTTCTTCCGTTTATGGACAAACTCTGACAACAGAAAAGTTGCAAGGATTCTTCTTTGTAGCAGGTCATAAAAGTTTTTGCAGCACAAGATTGTCATTGAGGAATGATGTTCCCCTGATTAGTATGACTTGGAGCTTCAAGTAGTACTTTTCTGAAGGTCCTACAAAGCTGAAGCCAAAAAGTCTTTGGTGCGAGTACTTTCTTGACAAACGTCTGTTCTGAGTCCATCTGTTCACCATATGTTTATTTTGCATTGGATCTAAACCTCTTTTACAGGTGACAAGCAATTATGAGGACACTTTAAAACTGTTTGAGGACACAGAGTATCAACACTTTAGGCAGTTAATATAGTGATGCCAAAACCACAAAACCAGAGATATCCACAACTAAGCTTATAAATTAATAAGCTACTTAAAATATTTAGTTGCATATAAGAAAATGATTATTATGTAGAAAAGAAGAGCTAAGCAATTATTCATTGTACTGAGCATCCTTGTAGTTTGCAGAAACAGCCTGCTTTTTTTTTCCACAGAACAAGAGTCACTGATGTATAAACACTATGCTACTAAAAACTTCGTAGTTGTGATAATAAAAGTCTGTGTTATCACCGGAGTCCATGGGCCCAAGTTGATGACTGAATCGAGGGAAGTTTAGTTTTTTCCTTGTATGAAATGAGAAAAAAAAATCAGTCAACAGATACTGCCCTTTGTGTGTCAGTTTTAAGGGGCTGTTAATTGAAGAACTTTCTATATTTGGCCATATTTACTATCTTGGTGTGTCTTAAGAAGAGAGTGATAGTTATCTTAAATCAAATACCAGTTGAGTTCAGTGTCATGTCTCAACTCAAGGCAGAAGTGGATTATGGAAAGACTTGGGAAAATCAGTTTAAGAAAAGTTGGGGTTTTTTTAAAGTATGGCACATGGATATTAATATCTTGATTTTGCTCTGATTTCATGCAAATAACGGTGAATCATGCTGTGATTTTTTTTTTCCTTCTTCAATCTCTAAAATGCAAAACAACAAAAGATCCAGGTGCAAAACTATGTATCTCCTTGAGAGGCCGTACTGCATACTAATTTTCCCATGGCAATTCAGGGAATTTTAATTATCAATATTTTTTTAGCTTTATTAATTACAGGGAAGTGTTAACTACTTATTTGGTTTTGCTTTGATGTGCGCTATTTAATTTCAGTGACAAGTCTTTGGGCTGAGTAAGTGTGCTGTGAGTGAAGGATATATTAAATGTTGTTCAGAACAACTGTGTTTAAGAAAAGCTCTAAATAATACAAGTAGTTAAATGGCTATATGCCAGCAGTTCACTTTAGGATGGCAGACTGGAGGAAGAGGCAGCACTGCAGTAATCCTCTTGAGCCAGCAAAGGAATGCAGAAACACTGTTGCTCAGGAGCTGACATGGGTGATGATTTGGACAAAGACTTCTCTAAAAATGGCTGTGTTTTTATTTAGATTTCTTAGTGGCAATGATGGAAGCTGAACTGTTAATCCACAATTTTGTTCTCTGTTGTTGTGGTCAGACTTGAGTTTTATTCCATGGACTGAACGTATACAGGTGATGCACCTTCTCAACAAGGTGGCGATACAAAACTTGATTCTTGTGCTGAGTCAATTCATTGTTCACTTGAGTGCTTAGTTGCTCTCCCTGCTCTGCATTTTCTTCTCCATACCTCTCCAGAATGGCACTTTAAGAAACAAACAAACGGGAAAAAAAAAATAACAACAAACCTGACAAAACCTCAAAAGACCCACAAATCCCCAGGCCTGTCAGCCTGTCCTGGAGGCTCAGCAATCTCTTCCTACCTTATGCTCACAGGAGGAGCTGGAGAAAGGGTTTTGGTAAAGACAAAGCTGATTCTTGGTGGGCCCATTCATCTGTCCTTTTCCAGCTTTAGGCCATCTTTTGATGTGCTCTGGTTTGGAGGTGACAAGCTGTAGTTTTTCACTAGTAGATATATCTGAAACAGCAGCAAGCTTGAATCAAAAAGATTTTTGTAAATGGAAGGTCTCTATCCTATGCAACCACTACCAGGAAGGCTTTCATTTTCTCACTGTTTTCATTATCTGAAAGCTTCTAAGGGTACCAGAGAGTTTTGAAAAAGACCTTTTGGTGTTCAGTTTTGCTTTTCAGTATCGATTTTCATTGGCTCTGCAGATGCAGAAAGGGATACAGTATCGATATGTGTCTCATTTCTAGCCAAATGTATCTGTATGAGAAAATGACTAGCTGCTGGCTTCTTCCCTGCTTTGTCCCTCCTTCTGTCTTCTATTAACAAGACATCTCCTTGTACTTGCTAATAGATGCGTTCCCTCACATGCTTCTCATCTGGCTGCTGGTTCCCTCCTTCTGTTGAAGAGTCTCAGAGTGTTTGCTGAGGTGCTGAAAGCTGTCAGCCTCTTCCAAGGGACTAGGAAAGCTCAGACACGCAGCCCTTCTGAAAGCCAGGGTGGCTGCTTCTGATTTGAAATAAACAGATGTAATAAGTTACAGCTCTTAGTTGATTTTTTTTTTTTAATTTCCTGATTGTGCTGGGTTTGCCTTGTGGCTTCTTTAAGAAGTGGCTAGAAAGTTTCTTAAGGGTCCAACAAAGTAAATCCCATCTGGGCTGCCAAGGCCCAGTCCCAAACCCTGTTGCTGACAAGGCTGGGCCAATCAGGACCAGTCACAGAACCTCTGGGAATCATATTTTAGAGAGAGAAAAACACAAACAGCTGCATTTTGCCACCAGAGAAGGGAGTGAGATGTGAGAAACTCTGCAGACACCGAGGGCAGTGAAGAAGTGGTGTGGAGGAGGTGCTGGGAGAGGAGTTCCTACGGCCCATGGAGAAGACCACGGTGAAGCGTGTGTCCTCCCACAGCCCATGGAGGACAAAGAGATCCTGCTTGTAGCCCATGGAGAGGTACCTGGGCCAGGCAGGAGCCACCATGGAGCAGGGGGANTTCTGTGAATTTCTAGCAGTGACCCACGCTGGGGCAGCTGGGGAAGAGACAAGGCCCCGTGGGAGAGGACTCACGTGGAGGGGGTCATGGAGGACTGTCTGCCGTGGGGGGGACCCCACGCTGGTGCAGGGAAAGAGTGTGAGAAATGCTGCCCCCTGCAAGAAGGAGAACAACTCCTGAGGAACTGACCCAAGACTGAAGCTCCATCCCCTATTCCCTCCCCCCCTTTCCTCCAGTTCCATCCTGGGGAGGAGAAGCATCACGAGTAGAGTGCAGTCTGCAGAGAAGGGAGGGATGGGGGCGTGTTTTAAGATCTGTTTTTACTTCTCATTGTCTGACTCTGGTTTCTCTGTGTGTTTAGTGTAATAAATTAGAGAGTTTTCTTGCCTTTCTTCTGTGCTGAGTCTGTTCTGCCCATGATGCTTATAGCAGAATGATCTCTCCCTGTCCTTGTCTCGACTCCAAAGACTCTCAGTAGATATTTTCTCCCATCCAGCTAAGATGGGAGTGATAGAGCGACTATGGGGGGAGTCTGGCCTCCAGCCAGGGTCAAACCATCACACTGATGGAATACAGACACTGACTCAGTTAATTGTGTATTATTTTGCTCGGTATCATGTCTCAAAAGCAAATACCCAGTTATGAAGTTGGCACCATGACCCTGTGGGAGCCACGTGCAGCACCCCAGACTGCCCGGGGTAGGTGACAGCGGTGAGTACACAGTCCTTGCCAGCAGACCTCTCTCCTGCGAGCCCAGCAGGCTCTGGTATGCCACTATCTGGCTGAAAAATGACAGCAGTAAGTCACTGTGTGATGACAAGGATGAAAGAAAAGAGGAAGCACAGGATAATTCCTTTAGTTACATTCATTGGCACACACAAGAGGGTCACTTAGTTTCAATGGAAAGTTTTTGGGGTCTTAGCTGAAAACCTGGTGACTTTGACAGCTCTGTTGCATGGGGTTTTCCTCAGTGCTCACAGATTAATCATCTATCCTATCTGTCTGGAAGGAAATTGCCCAAACAAGAACTTTCTCACCACAAAAAGTATTGAGACTCTTGCCCTTTGTGGTGCCTTTTAGGGTTGTTTGTGGTGGCATTTGTGGTTTTGGAGAAATAAGCACACTGCAAAGAATAAACAAGTGTAAGTCTGGATCTTATTTGACAACTTCAAGCTCAGTGGAGAGAGAGGCTTGAGTAAGAGAGTCCATTTTTTTTTTGTTTTAAGGCTCTTCAACTTGTCTTGTAAATCTCTTGTGCTCTGATGTATGCCCTAACCTGACAGTGAAACCATTGTAGTGGATTGAGTACAAATCTCTCTGAATTTGTACTCTATTGCTAGGAGCAGACCAGCAAAATTACTTTTCCTTTATTAAAAACAAAACAAAAAACAGTGCTGCCCATGATATTGCTCTAGATAATTGAGCAACAAAGAGCTGTGAAAGTAATTTTTCTTCTAGGAAATAAAGACTTGAGGATGGAGTGCTAGGCAGAAACTTGGAAGCATCATGTTTCTCCCCCTTGTTCCTGGCGAGAGATGGAGGAGGGTCTCTATTCTACGTTCTACACCTCAGAATCCATCTCGATTCTTCTTTTAGAGGAGATGAATATATTCAAAGCAAGTCTACATCAGCAAAATAAGTTCTTTAGTGAGTGGTCTCCTTTAAAAGAATTTACTGGCTTAGCCCATATCTGTTCATCTGGATTTGGGAAATAAATTTGCAGATATCCCAAACTCAGTGTTTACTTGTAGCTCGGTTCAATATCGGCATAGTCAAAGTGCTGTTCTTTCATTAATGCCTTGTCAGTTTTAATGAGTCTTTCATATAATTACTACTGTAAAGTTCTGATGTTCAAGAGGTTTTTCCAGGACACACAAGTTGAGTCTTAAGGAAGGAATTTAATTTAAAATAGTTGGTGATGTAGTATTCAAAAAAAAGTTGCTATTTTTCAGTGGTAACAGAAAGGTGTGTGTGTGTGTGTATATATACATATATATATATATACACATACACACACATATAAACTATACACCCAGTCATCAGATGTGCCAGAATAAAACATTTGGAATTTGTGTAACTCGTCATTTTTGCATTAAGAAAAATCCTGATGAGCCCTTTGCCAAGTAGTTGGAGGAAAGGGTTTTTTTCAGCGTTTTGTTTTATAAACACTATCTAATTGCTTCTTGGGTTCAGAGATTTTCATTCTGAAATAGAGAGGCAGATTATTCTAAAGGTAAAGGCAAAGAATGCTTAAGCCAATAAATGTTCATAGGTTTTGTATTTTTAAGACCATATGTTTAAGTTATGGTTCTCTAGTCTGACCCGGCAGTGGTAGAGAGCTCTGAAGTGCCAGCCGGGGATTCAGACTTTGAAACCGCCGGTGAACTGTGACACCGGGGTGTGAGCTGTGGGAAGGGGGGGATTTCACATGCAGGTGTTGTTGCTGCTGTAATCCCTTTTAGGATCACAAGCTGCACTCGAACTTTTGGGTCTCCTTAGAAGCGTTCAAGAGTAGAAGAGTGAAGTGTGTGTCTGTATTTTCCATTTTGAAAAAGTCATCAGAACTTTGTGTAGTTCTGAAATTCTTCTTTCCCCCTGCCAGCAAAACTGCATTAAGTATCAATATTCATTAAATACCACTGAGATGATAATGTAATAAAGCAATAATCCTCAGGCCCACATCTATACTTCTCTCCAGAAGAGTTGAAGTTGAGAATATAATTAAAGATTAAAACTCTGTTTGCGGTCTGGAACATGGAGATATCTTTTTGTACATGAAGGGGAATTGTATTAATAAGGAAGAGATCAGTTTCCAATAACTTTCAATACTAGGAGCTCATTTAATATCCCTGTTCACGTTTAAGTTTCTCAGTGTATTCCTTTAGCTTGACTTCATCAAGACAGTGAGTGCAACAGGAGCTTTAAGAGAACATGTTGCTGAAATACATGACCCTTTTGCTCTGCAAATTTTAATATGAAGAAAAAAAGATTAAAAATTAGTTCTTTATATTGTAAGACAATGATGTTTATGTGAGTTAGTTTAACTACTTTTGCAGCCATCTACCATGCAGATCAAACACTAATTTTAGGAGCTGGCATCTTAAGCACGGTTTGGATCCCATTGTTGACACAGTTTTATTTTGAGTAGTTGATGAACACCTGTTCACAGATGTTTTGTAAGCTGTGAGTGTGACTTGGCCTGTGTTTCCCTACAGTGAGGTCATGTTCCTCATTAACTGGTATACGGATTTTAGTGTGTCCAGACTTTGTGGGTGCTTCTTGCAGGATCTTTTGATACTCTGGTCTCTAATATTTCACCTGATTCAACTAAACAGAAAGTCTCTTTAAAACTTCCTTTGTTGTATTCTATCAGTTTGTTAAATAACTCATACTTTCCCTGAAAGCTTCTTAGCCAATTGATTCTTTTTTTTTTAACTCCTGCCCGTGTTAATGGTTTTGTTGTACATGGTCAGTCTTTGTTAATTAATACTTTGCCTTGATGTTTAATAAGCTTCATAATTTTGCACAGAAGATCCAAAGTAGCAGCTTTTTCCCTGTCAAGTACTGGTATTTAACTACGACAGCTAACCCAGCTGGGTAGAGTGCTAGTTCTTAGCACCCTCTGGTGAGAAGGACTGTGCTCATGGAACGGTGCCCTTGTGAGTGCTTGTCCATTCCCTGGGGTAAATCTGTCTGGATTATAAAATCCATGCAGTGCCTTTCAGGGGTTATCTCTTCTAAGCATTGTGGTGGTGGTGTGGTATACACGTTCCCCTAAACCTTTTCAAGGGAATACAAGCAGTGTATATGTAGTACTTTATCTCTTTAAAGGCAGACTGCAGAATAACATCAACCCATTCAAAGTGCCGCCTACCGCGCTGCCTCAGAGAATAGCAACGTCCCCAAGTGAATTTTTCAAACCATGTAGAAAGTAATAGAGAATAATGAGCAAACAGGAAATCACTATTTTGACAGCTTTGTTATAGGAAGAAAATTGCTGAGGAATTCAGATCATAATGAATTTTAGCAGCTCTTGAAAATATGATAGTTTAAACTTATTTTAAGACGCAGGCATGTTTTGGTTTATTTCGGATTTTTATTCAGGTTTTCCTTCTGCCTACCACAAGCAGAGATGGCAACAATTGCTTTTAAATAAGTTCCTCTATGGAAACAAGTCTGGACCCTGTTAGAGAGAGAGTACAAGTTTAGGTTTCACAAGAGCCTTGGATACTTGCAGTTTCCTTAAGTACAGTGAGTGTTAAAGCTGTACCTTTGGGCACGGAGGAAGAGTTACAATTACATATTCTTAATTTCTTCCATTTTCTTCACAACAGTGTTACCCCTCCACTGAAAGCTAAGAAATCTGGATGTCTGGCTTACTTCAAAGTACATTGCCTCCACAGCATTAGCAGTTCTGATTTAAGTTATGTATAAACTCAATGGCAACATTTAATAGAGAGCATGGAGCTGAGGTGGTTCTTTTCAGATGCCAGTAGCTGGGACTCGGATCCCAAAGCTGAGGAAGCATCTGCTGTGATTGAACCCATAATTACAAATTACAAGGGAAAACTGAGGTTATAACACATCATTAAACTTTATTGGACAGTTTTATCAAGAGAAGAGCTGGGCATGTGGCTGTTACATTGTTCTGTATGGTTTTCAAGTGTAGCAGGAGTGTAAGAACTAGTCCTTGTCATTTGGATGAAAGACAGTTCTAAGCTTTTAAAGAGAGATGCTTTTTTTTTTCCCTGATGGCCTTTGTCAACAGCAGTGACAAGCAGTTTGTAGAGCTCAGTAGCCAGCTTCTTTAGGTGAAGAGTGGCATAAGCCCACCATTGCTTCATCCTATTTATTTGTGTGTGTTTTTGTTAATTACTGGGAAGCAGAGGAAGTAGTCTGCTATTGAATGCGAGAGCAACCTGTCTCTTTTAGCTCTGTGGTATTTACTGTTTAGCACTCAGTATAATTTAACTGGAAAGAAAATCCACAGTACTGTTTTTATTCATGAGGGGCTTTATTAGACAACTCCAACGAGATCAAATCCAATAACCTACCAGGGGTGTAACATTGATTAGTCATCCTGCTGTTTGTTGCCAAACATCTTCAAGCTCTCCTCCAAAAACGGGGGTAATCCAGTTAAACTTTATTTCAGTGTAAGAGGTAAACTTTAAAATACGGTGCTATTAGTTTAGTTGATGTCTCTGTTTTCACTGCTACTCACTCAGGTTATCATGCTTAGCCTTGATGTGTTCAGTTGCTAAAGACACAGAAGGCAAGCAGGTGATCCCCACCCCACCCCCCTTTCCCCCTCTTTCTTTCCTTGATCAGGCCGTGGGTTCTTGAGGTCAGTTGATTTTCCTTTTCTGTGCTTTAGTAAGGATGTATGCTGTTTCTTTAGTTGGAGACGGTTTTGAATAGTGGATCAACACAGATTTAATGAGAATCTGAAATCTGAGAACGAAATGTGATCTGCTCTTGAAGTCCATCAGTGATGAAAGTGTACTGTAGCACTCTGTCCCGCAGCACACAACTCCTGGACCTGTAGCCCACAACTCCTGGACCCGTAGCCCACTTCTGCACCTCGTGACTCCCAGATTTTTCTATGGCATATCACAATCCAATGTAAATCCAGTTGTCTTTTACACTGTAAACTTGATTGCTGAAGAAGTACTTCACTGGCATTCGGACAACAGGAGAAACTCTCCTGCAGTGGGGCTGTGTGATCAGTAGGTAGGGCAGCGGGGCAGTGTCTGTACGGGGCCCACACACCAGGAGGAGGGAGCAGTTTTGTAACGTTCTCTTGTGGTTTTCAGCAGATTTGGTCCCAGTACCTGTGAAGAGTAGTGGGCTGAGGAGGCACTTCCCTGCTTGTTTCTGTACCCTCCTGCAGCAGTCAGTATGTGGGTTGGAGAGGGACTTCTGTGGAAGCTCACGGGGTGCTGTTAAATCATCTGGGTCCACGTTGCCTCTCCTTGGGTACAACATGACTTTGTATGGAAGTTGTTTGTTTTGAGGGTTTGTTATTTTTTTGTAACACCTTTGATGTTCTGTGCATCTTTGGAAATAGGATTCTTTAAAAATTTTAATCTCAATCTAATTTCTTAATATGCTGGTGTTTTTGACAGCAGGGGTTTCTGTAATAATATTCTTTGTTTTGGTATACCAGATCAGTTTGTTGGTTTTTTTTTTTTGCTGTAGTTATATGCTGAATTTAATTTCAGTCTATTAAGTACTGTACAGCTGCATATTTTCTTACAAAGTAATTACATAAGACCAGCAGGCATTGATCAGCACAGATTGTCCAAAGGAAAGATTTTTGACTAAAACCAAATGTTCCTTATGATAGTCATTAATGGGATAATAATTTCTGCCCGTGCAAGTACAAGAGAAAAGGACCTTGAATGCTGCTTTATCTCTAGTAAATTACTGCAGTGGGCATTATTTGTACTGTAAGACTTTACAGTGTATTTTAACGTGGAGGAAAAAATGTTTTGTTTTTATTCACTTCTCAGAGATACTTTAACCAACCACTGTGGAAACAGAGTGCATGTAATTAAGGTTTCATCACTTCTTTACAGTGTTTAGAGCTTTGCCCACTAGTGTGTTGTGAGCTGCTGTGGACTGATGGCCTCAGCTCAAACATCCTTGCAGTGAACATCTCTGTGAACATGTCTGGTGAAGACATTAGCAAAAAGAGGCCTGGGGCTGATGACTTGGGTGTCATATTCTGCAAACTAATCCTGCAAATAGGATTGCTCTGAGTGCAATGTGCAGCCCTATGTGTCTTAGCACAGTGATTTGAAATAATTCCCACCTCCTTTGCTGGAGATTAGCTGAACCCTCCATGGCTGGGAGGTGAAAATGCTGTATCTCTTTGGAAACTTTGGGCCAGGTACTGGCCTTGATCTGCATGAGCATTTTTCCAGAATACACACGGATCCAGAGCAGTTTCTAGCCCTGGGTGAATGTCAGTCTTACTGGGGATTGCAGCTCTCTTGTAAAAGAGCAAATTTTGGACTCTTTGATGTATATTTGCCTTAAAGGTAATGTTTGTGGGAGAACCATGCCATTAAAAGATGGCAATTAATTAAAACTTGTTCCCCAGTCCCAACCGTTAGAAGATGCCCTCGAACACTGATCCTGCACTATAGGGAATCCCGGTACTTCCAGTAAAAAAAGAAAGTTAAGGATGAAGATTTTAATGTGTAATTAAAGACTGCAAATACTAGTTTAACTGCTTGTTTCTATGTAAAAAAAAAAGGAGGAACACATACTGCCAGTGGTGGGACTAATTGGACAGTGAAGAGCGAGCTAGATAAGAGAGGAAATTTGTCTGAACTTAACAGTATCAAAGCTCTCGCTAAAGCTGTGATTTTATGGTATGATTGCTTTAACCCCCTTTTTTTTTTCCTTTCTTCTTTTTTAGCTTTACTGTTTGGGGGAGGGGGATTAGAGGCTGCTGTCTGCAGCAGACAGTCAGTCTGAAAAGAATAAATTAAAACTGCTGCTCGCCAAATCCAGGAGTGCGTTTACAGCAAGTGTGTCCGTCTGCATTGGTTGGGTATTCCCTTGTCAGAGATGACGAGCAGAAAGAGCAAAGCCTTAACAAGGTGGAGGGAGAAGGTCTCTATATTTTGGTGGTGTTCTTACATAACCACATTGTGCAATGTGATGTGACATGAATGTATTGTGAGGCTGTTTGTTAATGACTTCATTTCTGTACCTCAGTGTTATTCCAAGTAACTTGTAGCTGTACAGTGAGACAGGATAAAACCTGTTCAGAGGAGAAGGAAACTCTAGATGTATCACAGTAAGGAAACTTAGAAATGTCATTCATACCCAGAAATAAAGGCAATTAGAGAGTCCCCTGTAAGTAACTCTTCTAAAAGGGGAAGGTTTTGCAAGTGGCAAACTGTAGATGGGGGTTTAGGTGTATTTTCTCCCCTGTCCAGCTAAGAGGGGAGTGATAGAGCAGCTTTGGTGGGAGTCTGGCCTCCAGACAGGGTCAAACCACCACAGTAATGATTTGAAATATTTTTGTGTAATATTTTGCCTGTCCCATTTTCCCAACTGTCAGTGGAATAAAGTAAATAAAATGCAACCATCAGAAGTTTCACTGGGTGAAGTGGCCTGGTTTTCATGACTTTACAGATGTTATTTTCATTCCCAGTGGTTTAATTTTGCAGAGCATTTCCTCTTTGCTGAATAGATTTTTCCCTAATAAAGTCTTAGCTCGGTGTTTGTAACTTCAGTCCTGTTACTTGGTAGAATGTGTGTGTCATTTTCAAAACAAATGTGTTAATGGACTAACACACGTTTCTAATTAGACCTAGATACATTTGCCTCATTATTTTAATTTATTTCCCCGATTCTGACTTTTGCAGGGGCAGCATTGCAAGTAATTTCTGTGGACAGGGAAGACCTGTTACCATTGGCAGCTTCAGTTTTGGCTTTTTTCTATAGTGGTTGCAACCTCTTTATTTTCTGTGAGTCTTTGCCCAGGGAATCTCACGTTAAGTCCTCTAATTTCTGCAACCAAAGGCATCACTGTGCAGCAATTTGTGTTGAAATTTTTTTTTGTTCTGGGTGTCCAGGGTTGTTTTCACTAATTCTGTTTCAGGAAAGAACACAATAGTTTGGCACAGAGATCATGGTAAAGTAGTTAAATTCCTTATTATCCTTTGCTGAGTTTACCTGGACATCTTGAATAAAATGACACTGCAACTACATTCTGTGTGTGACCATTGCGCTCTGTTATCTCCTGTAGTACTCGATTTCCACCTCTTATGATTATGGAATAGTGCTCAGGCTTTTAATTCTGTATAACATGTTTTAAAACACTTAAAGATAGCAGAGATTCCTGTGTAAGATACTACAGAGCAAGCTTCTGTGCTTTTGAGTTGCTCAGTGCCTCAGTTTCCCCCCATGAACTGGATGAATTGCATCATCTGTGAATTACACAGGAGTGCTGAGAGTGACTCAAGTGGTGTTGGTACAAAGCTGGGATAGGAGAAGGCATTAACTAGAAGGCAGATGCTTTAATCCAGGGGAAGAGTCTGGATTTTTGCCTTTTATTGTCAGTTATTCAAGACCAGTTAATTTTTTTTACAAAATTCACAGTCTAGGAGTGACACATTGTGCACAATGAATGACCATGTAATTCCTGCTTGCAAGACCTAATAGGAAGCTCTAACTGTCCACTGTCAGCGTTGTGCTGATGAGGGAGCAGTGATGTATTACTCTGTATCCTTTGTGTTCTTGCCTTCAGGTGTTCATTTCAGTGATGGAATGCGAAGTGCAGGCACATGAAATAATTAGACAACAAGCTTGGCTGGGGCCTGTCAGTCTGTGTGGAGCTCTCCAGACTTGAATCTGTAACTCATTGAGCTCTTTTGTTGATTGTTGCATTCAGTGTTTGGTATTTAAAATCAGATGTGTTCTGGAAGTGGCAAAATAGGGTTTTGATATATTTTAAGTCAGAATTTAATATCTGTATCCAAAATAGTACTATAAAATTTAACTCCCCTCAAGCCAAGCCCAGACTTTTCCACTTTGGTGTTTTACATGCAGAACCTTCTTTCCTTTTGGCTTTTGCATTTTGACAGTTGCTCTGTAAGGGTGATGCTTTTGCTCATGACAAATTTATATATGCCTTATAGATGGGTCTTGTGAAGGAGCCTCTTGTGAAGGACTAAGAGACAAATCCAACTTAGATCTAACTTTGGGGCTAATGAGCTATGTAGCAGACTCATAGTTGGAAGGATCATAGCCTTATCTAATAGTACCTAAGCATTATAATAAAGGTAAAGTTTAAACATATATGGCTGGTTTTTACTTTTTCAGCATTCAGTTTTAAATATAAGTTAAGGACGGGGCATGAAGCCGAGTAGCCAGATGTTGCTGAGGTGTGCTGTTAGGAAGCTACCCATGGACTTGACCAGTAATTCCTGGCTGGTAATTACTGGTGGGATCTGTCCAGTGAGGGCACTGAACAGACTCTGTAGCCATAATTCCTGCAGCTGTACTCCCGTGTGTTTATTCTTCGGGATCACCTCTTATGACCCTCCTCCTGCTGCAGGGTTTTGCACTGTCTCCACAGACAGTAATGGAAAACCGGCTGTGGCAGTGAGAGCTCTGAAGCCTCTTCGGTTTCTAGATGAAGGTTGACTTGGAAGGGATCTTGGGAGGTCATCTGATCCAACAGATGGTATCAGATGTGGTCCCTTATCACAGGTAGATTAAATTAGCAGTGATGCTGCCTAGATGAATGCTGAAAATCTGCAGGGATGGAAGTCCCTGCGTGCAGCCATCAGCAAAGGAGTTCTGCTCCTGGACTCCAGTTAGTGCTGCTTCTGTTTAAACAGTCATGCCTAAACCCCACATTTTGAACATAGCCCTGGTCAGGATGGGGGTGTTTGGCAGAGGGGGAAAGCAAGTATTTTTGGAGAAACTACACTGTAATGTAGATTATAATGTCTTATTTTAAAAAAAACAGATAGCAAGCAGATGAGTTAATGAAAAGGTGTGCTGCAAGGACGAGTGATTAAAAGCAATATTTGTGTGATTTATTTTTTTTTAAATCTAAAATTCAGGTTGTGAGCAGTTAATATGTCAATGCTTCCGTGGTCTTTTCTGCTTTGAAAGTTGCTCTTCATTTAGACAGCAGGTTACTTCTTCAGCTGTGTGATTTTACAGTATAATGGACAAGAAGCAGATCTAATGTTATCTGGTCTTAGGTGTTTCTAAAGAAGTGAAACTAATTTCTTGACATGACAGAGCAATGGTGGCTCTTCTGTGCCACTTGTAACATGAGCTTGTTGGCAGGAAATGCCGGGTGGAACTGGTCAAACACGCGATCGTGATCTTGAAATGAAAATGTATTTTCAGTGCAAAGATACCAACTTCAACACCACAGACAGAAAATCAATTATAATTTTTGCTAGTACAGCTAAAATATCATCAGCTACTACTAATTTCTTTTTGTTGTTCCACAATTGCTGTGTTGCCTCTTTTTTATTAAGTGATGATGAGAAACATTTATTATTTTATATCATTTTATGAAGCGATATCGATGAGAATAGTAATTCTGATATTGAAGCCTGAGTGTTGCAATATCTTTCGTTCTGTTCTGCTATGTGCTTTTGCATCTGCCTCCACTGTCGTGATGAAATCATCTTTCTGTGCTTGTATGTATTTAAGCCACTTAATTTTTATTGTGTCTTAGTAGTCACCATTAATTATTTTGTGGAAGTGTAAGTAAATTCTGGATCTTAGATCTGCAGTTTTTAAACCTCTTTAATGCCTCTGCTGAAGTTCTTCTCCAGACACCTGAAATGATGCTATAAAGAAGTTGTACAGGGGACCTGATTATTGGATGCTTCCTGGTTCTCAGGCTGTTCGTGTATTTCCTCCTCTGTTAACATGTTCTGGTCAGTGGTTTGGGAGAGAGGGTTCCTCTCTGACACATAAGGTCTGTCTAAACAGTTGTCTCCCTTTGCTTTCAAATCAAAAATTAAGTAGTTCATTTCCATCTCCTGAATGTGAGGCAGAGGATGGGCTGAGTTGAATTCAGCTCTTGTTTGCTCCTAGAGCCTCTCCAGATGTGTCAGCACTGAGGCTGTGTGGCCTGGAGGAGGGAAATGCTCAACTGCTCTGGGAAATGTATATACATGCACGCCTTTAAGCTAATGGTTTGGGGTTTTAAGCCCTTGGAAAGGGTTAAATGAGCCCCTTATTTTGTTTGCCCATATTTTTCACTCTTGTTGCTGACTTCTCACAATTGCAGCATGCAAAGAAGTCCATTATCAGTCTAATGGGATGGGTTGCAAACACACCAAACCCTTTGAGTAGTGCAGCTGAGGATGGAACTGCAACTGACTTGTATTGTCAAGCTTTTCTTTCTACTTTCCCATCTTGTGCAACGTTTATCTCATTGTGGCCTTTGCCAAGTAGTTACACAATACAATCAAGGCCTAATATTTTTCTCTCCTTTTTAAAAATACCTATGAAGTGCTATTAAGAATGTGTCTGATCGATGCAAGTCTATTTTGTGTTTCTGTTTAGAATCTAGAGCAGATTGATTGCCAGTAGGCAGAAAGAGAAGAATAATTAAATGATTAGACCAAAGTCAAATACAGAAATATGTATCAATGCAGTGAGTACTGACTGGAAAGTGAGCATGAATGGAGAGCTCCCTTGAAACATCTGCAAGTTCACTGATCTTTGGAAAAATAGCTGCAGGACATTCCTTTGAGGTGATAGATATCATTTGGTAATATTTTATCTGTTTCTGTAGGGCATCAGCTTCAACTGGTTGACTCTTAGTAGCTACATGTTAGCTAATTAATCATAGGGTTTTCTGTCATGTTACTAGGTGAACCTGGTAGCAACATGATTTTGAGAAGCGTTTCCTAATGACTGAAAAAGGTGTAATAGCCCTGGCCCTCTTGATTGACTTGGACTTGCCTCTGTTTGCTTTCACAAAAACCTTTGGTGCACAGTTACTCTTAACAAAAGTTCTGTCTGCTAGTACAGACAGTCTGCAGCTCTACATAGTGAAGCAGCTGGGTCCTATTCCCTTCTTCATATAGTATAGTTTTAATGAAAGCACCATCCTGCAGTAATACATTGGTCTATATTGTACATGTGTTTAGTATTAAACTATTCTGTAGCTTTTACTCTGTGATGAAGCAAAAATGCTTTTTTTTTAATTGGGTATGTTCTTTTTTTTATGCTATCATCAGACCTTTTCCTAGGAAAACACAGAGTTTTGGTTGCAATGCTTCAGAAGATTTGCCTAGAGCATTTTTAATCAAAAAAATAATTGAACCCTGTTCCACAAGAAACTTTAAGCTTGGTCAGTGTAACTATATAATGTAAACAGCCATCAACAAACCCAAAACAAAATACCCACAAAACATACAAAAAACCCAGTAAGTTTAGAACAAAAAACCCCAAAGTAACCTTGCTTTAAAATACACTGAATTTTGTCTGTGCGCAGGGAATGTCTTCAATCAGTGTAAAAATGTAATTAATTTTTTTTTGTGGTCGTAATTCATAGCTGACCCTCTCTTTATTGGAGCATCTTATTAGAATAATAAACCACTCCCTGCTGAGAGACTCTTCTTGACAGACAGGCGAGACACTTCGGCTGCTGATTAGAGAAGATGCTTGGAGCTGGTATTGTCTTCAAAATCCACAAGAAATCCCTTGTTGTTCCTTTGGTAGCAGCACTTGGAGATGCCATTTGGCAGAGCTCAACTTCTCTTTTGTGACCACGTTCAGTCCTGTCCAGTGGTTGATTATTTCATGGCACTTGCTTGCAGTACAGTGGGCAGGTTTTTTTTTCCCCTTTTTTGATGTTGAAATATACTTAAAAACTGAAATTTAATGGCTAAGCATGGTGGCACTTTGGCTTTAGTCCAGGTTTCAGCCCTGCAAAGTACTTTAAACTCAGCTCTGCCTGTGGAGCACACCAGAGGAACACAGGTGGAGCAGGGACTCCCCTGGTTCAAGTGCTGTGGTGAACATCGAGCCTGTCTGGTCTCTGCTGTGGTTTCACAGTGATCCTTGTGCGTGAGGGGAAATAACATCAGAGGACAGAGCCCCTGATTGCACGAGTAGGAAGGTGAACAAACAGGCACAGCAAATTTTTGCAGTGGCTTTGCTGAGGTGTCTGGACGGTGTTTGGCAAGTCCAAAGTAACTGCCAAGATAAGCCAAACTTTGTTGTTTAAGGAGAAATTTTTTTTCAGAGAATGTGCTTAGGGGAATTAGCCTTCCTCCCCCACACTGCCTTCCAGTGCAAGCCATGCAGTTACTTTCCATGGACCCTATGAAGATACCCCCACCTAAGGGACACCGTGTCACCTTGGAGGAGGGAGTGATGAGAGCGTGTGTTTTAGAAAACAGTATTTTGAAGGGCCTCTCTGTCCAAAGTGTTTGTGCTGGGAATGTCTTGAGTTTATAAATGCCTGGTGCTGCTTGTTACATGTATTTTTTGTACTGGAGTGAAAAGACAACCTTGAAGGAACCTTTTGATAAACCCCCAGGTTTTAAGATAGATCTTTATCCCTGTAGTATCGTGAGCAGGTGATACTACAGAGACTGTCTGAAACTTGGTCAGAGCATAATCCTGATGAGAAAAAAATCAGGACTAATTCTGAAAATCTCATGAAAACTTGAAGTAGGTGATCAGAAAAGTTGAAATGGCCATTAGGTACAAGTAAAGGTGAAGAAAAAAGCCAGAAAAGATGAGATACTGTAACAAGTTTTTCTTCACCTTTACTTCCCTCTTAATTATAGAACAAGCCCATCTTAAATGTTTTTAAAGGCTGAGATCAAGTATCCTGAGTACCCTTAGAACTAGTGCTATTAAGGCTTGGCTGTTTTTTACCATAGTTCATAATTTTAATAAAGCACTAAATCTTGAAGTGGCTGCTCTTTTTGAGAGGCTGCTTGAAGTCTGTTGGTGAAGCCTAAATTTTGGGTCTTTACTTCCTAATCCCGTGTATTGCAGCATCTTATTCTATAAGAGTAGCAAATTCTAGAGGAGGATATTAGAAATATAATATATAATATATAATCCATAGGATCTGTAGGTGTGAAAGCATTTTGCATAAAAGTTGAGTATCTTCATCCCAGTAGTTTCATGGACTATACACCCTGTGTGCATTAAATAGTGGAATAATGAAGCTCTGGTACACGTGCTGGTGCCTGCATTAGATGCTGACATGGCAGAGACAAGAAGTTGTTGTGGTTTTAGCTGAAGTCAAAAGAAACATATGGTAAGGATGAGACAAGTTTTCAGAGCACTGAACCATTGAGAATTTAAAGAATGGTTTAAAGCCACATGATGCTGCTTGCAAAGCATCAGTGTGTGATTTAAGTAGAGGCCACTTTTTTTTCTAAAGCAGAACAAGTCAGGGTTTTGGTAATTTAACTGATTAAACAAAACCTGTCTTATGTAAGGGTCTGTTGTGCTCTGCTCTGGGGATATGCTGGCCATTCCCCAGGGGTTTATATCCTTAACCTTCCCTTCCTCCCATCCCCTGGAATCTCTGGAACTTTTGTTGCCTTCATTAAGTTCTAGGACTTGATATGCTAATGTGGATGAATGCCAGGATCCCTTCCCTCCAGCAGTGCTAGCGTGGTGTATAGAAACGCCTGACCATGCACAACAAAGTATGTTTCCTGTTCATCAGTCTCTCCACCCAGAGGTAAAATCTCACTGGTTTTGGTCGGTATAGAATAAATAATGGGTATCATGCATCATCTGGTGATTTTCATACAAGGAGGTAAGTACTGTAATTTCTGCTCTGTTGAGGGAGAAATAAAACACAAAGAAAGACAACTTTGCTGTTGAAGTAATTCTTCAGTAGCAGAGCTGGAAATAAGGTCATAAAATACTGAATTCTGGCTGAAGTCGGGAGCGACTGGGTGGAGTTTGAGGGTTACTCCGCACCGTGGGACCCTGCCCATCTGCGGGAGCCCCGTTTACTCTGGGGGTCTGGCTGCACAGATGGGCTGCAAGCTAGCCCAGCCTGTTGTCTTCTAGGAGCAGGACGGGCTTGTGTTGGCTTGAGGCCTGGTGTTCCATGAGCAGCAGCGGGGCACAGGTCCGTCCTCGACCCCGCTGCGTGCCCACCGTGCGGGGCCTGGCGCCCTCCGCTGAGCCCCGGGCTGGGGTGGTGGGCAGCTGCTGCGGGGGAGAGCTGGTGCTTGGAGCAAACATCCCTTTGTTTTACTCACTTTTCTTGCAAGGCCAGCTGGCTCTCTTGGCCTGAGCTTCTCCCGAGGGCGTCTGGCACAGCTTTGCTGTGTGTGCACAGTTAACTGATGGGTGGGGCACAGGTTGCTGGGCAGGGTGGGCTAATGCAAGAACCCTCTTGGTAGATAAACACTGACATAACATTTCTGATTCCTGTCCAGGCCCTGAGAATTCCTGTTGTTAGCATGTAGTGGTGGGCTGCAGAGCAGCATCTAGTTTCATGAAGAAATGGAAATAGAACCAGTGCTGTGAAGTATGGCTTCTGAAATTCTATTACTACTGATGCTGCACAGTTAGGGAGGGCTGTTTTCCCTCTTGAGGTATGTATAAAGGAGTTAATGATGTTTTCCATAAAGCTCAGACTAGTAACAAGCTCAGACAAGTCTTGGTGATGACTGCAAAGCAGATGCATGCTTATTTTGTTAACCAGCTTTCACACATGCTAATAGACATATTCCTCTCTTGATTACTGCTGTGACTTACAGGAGCATTCAACAAGTACAAAGAAAGCTTTTTCAACAGTATAATAAAATATCTATGGGAATTTGGCTGAAAGGTCTCAATCGGTAGCTTAAAGTTTTCCTTATTAAAGTTACACTTCTTAAGGTGAGGCACTGGAATTTTATATTGTGTAGAGATGTGTCTTTGCTCCATCTTAAAAAAACCCAAACTGTGCACTGTCAAAATATGTGTTTCCAGAGTGCGTTAAAGAGGTGTTCATATAATGTGCAGATGTTCAGAGACTACTTGATTTAGGGGCAGGTTTGCCTTTCCTAAGCATCAGCATGAGAACCTGTGTGCTTTTATAGCAGCATGGTCAGCTCATACCTTTGAGGACACTCCTTGCTGTTTTACACAGTGTTGCTTACCAGTGGATTCACAGTAGCACCAAAGAATTCAGAATTGTCTGTGTGGTACAAAAGATGCAGTGTAAGTACCACATTTTATCATAAGACAGTATTTTATAGAGACCCCCACTGCAGAGTATTCCTGGCCCATCATGTGTGGTCCCAGCAGGAACTGTTCTGGTGCACAGTGTGTACAGCTACAGAGGGAGCTGAATCATGAAACCAATTTAGACTTAAGCTAATACATTTTGTGTTTTTCTTTAAAGCCAGATCAGTTGTGTGATCCAGCTCTCCCAGCACAGTGCAGTTGAGGGGGTTGTATGCTGCAGCGTGGGGAGGGGATGTGTCAATGCCTTATGTCACTGTTGGTGCTGAAAGCTGAAAGTTCTTGCATCACAGCCTCAGGTTTCTAAATGTCTTTGTAAATCCAACCCTTAAACACTGTTTGGCTTCTAGAGAGCTGTCCAAATGACTTCTCAGGCATCCTTAAGCGTTGTACCAGGTTTGGCCTTTTGTGAGTGAGAAGTGCAGATGGTTAAGTGTTTGATATAGCTACATGTGCATATGCTTTTGAGGCAGACCACCCTGTGTTTATATGTAAACACTTCTAGACTATTTAGGCACATAACATGATCTTTTGCATCCATTCAATAATGAAATGTAATTCCTCTATGACCAAAATAACATCCCTAGCAAAGTTGAGAACAGGCTTTTAAGAATAAGTGGAAAGCTGCATTATTTCAGGTTTGGAAAGATTCAGAGTTGAATCTTTCAGTGGTTTAAGATTGTGTTGTCTTGCTTAATCCATTGCAGGGTGGAGAGGAGTTTGGGCATGAATCTTATCTGTTCCTTAGGACCTTTGTCCAAACCATGATCTCTTAGTGATTTTTTTCCTAACAATCTGCACTTTCTGGCTTGCTTTTTCCAACTCCTATGGGTTCATATTGCCAAGACACTCCAGTGCCAAAGCTCCTTCAGGCTGATCAGACATTGTAGCCCTGAGACTGAAAAACTGTATTCAACTCAAAAGACTGGGCTTTGCCCATTCTGCCCTCAGTTTACCTCATGGCAATTAGAATTTGGTCGGTTATTTGAAAGAGGTGGTGTTTTTCTTTTATAACATGTCATGAATAAGGATTTCACAGCAGGAGCAGAGGCACTGAAGGAGTAGCAGAAGACTGGGTTAGAGTACAGATGGGAAGGGACCAGAAGGAAACAAGACAAGCCAGGAGGAGCCTGGCTGGAGCCTTCTGCCAACAGAAATTTGGTGAGAAGAGAGAGGAAACCACTGGGTCACTTTGTTCAGAAAGGGCAAGAGGGACAATGATAACTGTAAGAGATGTCTTACAAGACATCTTGTATAAAACCAAGACATCTTGCAAAACCAATAAGGAAATTTATAACTGGAGAAGAAGTTGGGCAAAACAAGTAATTTTTAGTATTGGAGCCAGGAAACAGGAGCATTTTTATAGAGGCTCTAGAGAAGAAAAGAGCAATGGGCTGAGTTAACCATAAAAAAACTCCCATCAAAACTTGTGGAATTCAGGGAAGGAGGCAGAGACTTCCACGTTTGATGTGCACGAGTCAGAGATTGTGCCAGCCGTCTCGTTTAGTCTGGAGACCTGAAGTCAGTTTCTCAGCATGAGAGTTGTTGAATTTCTTTTTCATGCTCTTCATTGCCCATCCAAGCAGGAAGTGTCATCTCACAAAAGCTGGCAGAGGTCACTCTTTTAATAACTATTGTTAATGAATGCTGCTTCAAAGCCTTCTATCAACTTGAATTTGCTACCTGCAGAGACTTGCTCAGCAGGTAGCTGAATCAAATTAAAACTTTAATTCGTTGATTAATAAATCACACTAGAACTGTGACTCCCTTGTATGTTTTAAAATATAATATTGTTCTAATCAGGTTGCCTGAAAACTATTTAGTGTATTTATAAAAATCTATAATATTTAAGATCCTGCCAGGGCTGAAAGCCTTGAGTTGTATATTGAGTCTGGTTCTGCAGAAAAATAGGTGGTGCAGAGGTGTTAGTAGGGTGCAGGCAGGCTTTCCACACTACTGCATCTGCCAGCGAGAGCCTGCAGGGCCAGCCCCTGCTTCTGAAATACCACACATGAGAAGAAATTATCAGCTGTGTTGGAAATAGTAACTAAAAGAAAATAAAAATAATCTGGGAGCAAGTAATCTAGTGAGTGAATGTGTGGAGACTTTCCCACACACTGCTGCCGTCCAGAATATCATGACTCCAGACTCAACAGCGTTGTAGTTTCTTTTTGTCACATATGTGGTGTTTTCAGCTGAGTGTATAGGAAAGACTATGTTTAAGTCACAAATGTGTATTTCTCTTTCCCCAAGACTATTTAGTAAAATTTTCTTTCTTCCAAGACCTCCTCAGAAAAACTATTATTAATGCTTATATTTCTGAATTTTCTATCAAATTGTTGTATTGAGTGGAAAAAATGAACAGCCTGCAAGTTAAACAGTGTGTGGGATAAATGCTATTTAAATCTTGTCTAAGCTGTTAAACATCACACTAACATTGGATTGCTGGATCTAATCCAGTAAAAAATAAAAAAATAAAACTGAGAGGTCACATTAGAGAACTAAGCCATCTGTCCAGTGTGGAGTTGAAAGGCGTTTCTATGAATTACTCTTCGGTGTTACTGCCTTTGGGGGTTTTTTCTGTGTGAATCAGTGCTGTTAGAAGACTATTTATCTACAAAGACGATTCCTGAGTTATTTCTGCCTTGTCCACCTGATGTTTTAGTACTAAACTTCTTGTTTAGCATTTTGCATAACTAATTAATCCCTTATCAACACTGTTTTCTAACTGGCTTCAAAGGTGTCGTGTCTGTTCCTCTGGTACGGACACAAGGAATTACGTGTGCACCTACCGGCACGATGGCGGGAGAGTCTGCTGGTTTATTCTAGGGTTGATTCTTCTGTGCATTCTTAAAGACTCATTTGGAGGGTAACATATGGATTTAGCTTTAGGCTTTGCTGATGTTCATGGAGGACATTGTTGAGTTTTGCAGGATTGATATAATATAGAAACCAGTATTCTACTACGTTAAGATGAAAATACTGATTTAATAGTGTTGATGGCCTTGGAGAGTATCTGATGTCAGGTCTGATCTTCCTGCCTGGCTCTGTTGCACATTCAGATGCATACCTCTGGATGATACTGTTTATCATTTTTGAAATAAAGATTTTTCTGTTAAAAATATAATTTTTAAATCTCCTTAAAAAATCTGTGTCATGAAGGAGAGACGTTTAAGAAAAAAATGGGAGAAGGGTGTTGGTACAAACCTGCTGTTATAACTTCTCTAAAAATACTCCCTCTGACCAGTCAAATGATATTAGTGAATTTTCTTTAGTAGCTGATGTGATCCAGTAGTTGGGAGTCATATTGGTTGAGTCTGTTGTTCTTTCCTGACTGGGATGATGACGGGTCTGGATTAAGATGCAGGTAGAAGTGAAGTTATCTGAAGCTTGTTTGAGTAGGGTGGGACTGATTTAGGAGGATGCAATTACACGTTGTTAACGTGTTGTCTTTTGGGGCTTAGAAGACTAAGAAGAGTTCAGATGCTGTGTTGTAGTTGAATCTGTAGACAGTATGATCCTCTGCAGTTTGCAGTCTTCAGACTGTTTGAGATGGAGCCCTGGGACAGGCTGCCTGGGGCGTTGTGGAGTCTCCTTCTCTGGAGATGGTCTGGGCCGGTCTGGACACTGACCTGTGTGACCTGCTCTAGGGAACCTGCTTTGGCAGGGGGTTGGACTCGATGATCTCTGGAGGTCCCTTCCAAGCCCTACATTCTGTGAGTCTGTGACTCTTTCAATCTGTTTCAAGCATTTTTTACATGATAGAGAAGCTGAGGGGAGGGACTTTCTCTAGGCACGTTTTCAACCCCTTGTAGGTGGAACAAAGCCTGTTGTAGGGCAAGAGGGAAAGCTACTACCATATCATTTCAGCTCATATTTAATTCTGAGAATTCCATTACTTTCTTAACGCAAAGATACACCAAGTGTTTTAGGAAATCTATTTCCATTTGGTTTTCCACACTTTGCATTATTTCTCCTGGTTTTTAAATCTTGTTCTAACCAGCATCTTTCTGTAAGTAGGAGAAGCTGAGATGCAGCGAGTATGTTAAAAGTTAGAAGTGCTTATTGGCAAAGCAAAATTAGACTTTCCTCCATCCTTAAGTGCTACACTTCTCTGAGACTGTGTACGAGGCTCTGTAACATAAATAGGAACTATCATATTTTTGAGCTAAAACTGATTGGATGGAGATGTGTAAATTGTGGCTCTGCTTATTTTGGCACTAAATTAATGTATTTCAATTCTGCAGAATAAGTTCCAGACAGTAGCTTTTTCTCTGACCCTCTTTCCTGACAGCCTCAGGAGTGCACTTTATCTTGTCTTTATCATATGTTCTTCAGTTTTCTCTGAAGTCATCACCAGTTACGCTTTTACATTACTCTGCTGCTTCTGATTTATCATATCCATCCTTTCACAAGATGTTTTACCAGATGTCCTCTCTGAAGGGCATATCTATAGAAAAATTTTGCCGTGGCTTAGGTGGTTTGTCATTTCATATTTGAGGCCAACATGTAGTCAGGCTAATTTAGTAATTATATATGCATCTTTGAAGAACCCTTCTGCTGTGATGAGTCCTCTGAAAACCCTGGTATCGACTTGAAAAAAGGCAAAGGGACAAAACAGTGATGTGTACCTCAGTGCTGTTTTATCATGTTGGTCTTGGACTTTCTCTGACATCCAGTTGACCAAGAAGAGGAGGGTAAGACTGCCTGTGTGAATGGACCTGATGGAGTTGCTGAGCCTTGCCAAAGTAAAAGATTGTATTTCCTTTAGCCTGTGGTTTTAATTTTCTTCCTTTGTCAACTGACCTGTGAAGAGCAGTTCAAAATTAACAAGCCCAAAGTATCTTAGTAAGTCATCTTCTTTCAGAAGCTAGTTAACACAAATTAGAATTCTGGTTTACTATATGTGTTGCTTTACATATTTTGTGACTCCACAAGCTCCCTGTGAATTCCCTGTTCCAACTTACACTACTCAGGTACAAGGTCACAGTCAGGTTTGAGTCAAGTTTTAAGGCACATGGTCAAGACCAGCTTTATGTTTAATCATAGCTGAGGAAATGTTGGTGACTTGATTATCTCCAGCCAATCTGGATCACATTTTAAAGGATAAATGTCTGCGTCCACAGGGATTTTTCAAAGGACCTAAGCAGATTAAATGCCCAAGTCCAACTGTTGTTTACATGGTTTAAAACTACTTGAATTTTCCTTCCTTAATGCATATAAACTGTGTCAGTGTCTTTACTTATGCAACTTCATATTTTGTTTGGTTTTAATTTATTATTGCCCGATGCTTTTGAAAGTCAGAAATGGTCAGTTGTGCACTAGTCTGTACCAGGGTGTGCAAGACACGATCCTGGTCACCTGTGGAACACATCTCCCCAGGCCTGTTGGTCAGCTGTCCCTCTTCACACACACACATGCACCAGTGGGATCAGTTTGTGGAGCCTGGGGTAATTGCATTTATGAAACAATATAAACTTCCATGTTGTGTAAAGCAGTGTGGGGTTCAGTAGTGTTTAAAAGGAGGTGTGTGCTGTTGATGAGTAGCTTACTCATCTTGAAGCACTGGCTCATGTGTCTCCTCTTTCACCGTGCTAAGGAAGCTTCTGGATATTTTGATTTTGCTTAGCAGCATGCAAGCTGCAGTGAGTCACTGGAGTGAATGGGGAAACTTCTGCACAAGAAGTGTGGATTGAGATTTTTATGCAAAATTGTCATAACTTACTCCATTCTTTTGTTGCTTTTGAAAGTGGGCAGACTTCAGCTGTGTATGGGTGCCTTTCTTGATGTTGTGTTTTTTCAGATGCTTTTTAATCCCTTGCAGAATAGTTACTGGAGCATTGCAGCTCAGTCTTTTGTGGGAAGGGTTTAGCAACTAATGTTAGAACTGAATAACTTTGAAGAGCAAGGATTCAGTGGTGTTTTGCCTTCATCAAGGTGACCCTGCTCAGGCAGGGGGGTTGGACTAGGTGATCTTTAGAGGTCCCTTCCAGCTGCTGACATTCTGTGGGTCTGTGTGATTCATTTAAACAGGTTAAAGGGAAATACTCATTTTTTTCAATTTCAGGGTTAATCTAACTGTACCAATCAGGGTGACTGGTTTTTTGAAAACATTACTTTGCAGAGAGCGTTTGCAGGCACGAGAACAGCTTCATCAGGACACTCGTTCGTGGAGCCAAGTGGCAGTTTGTAGACAGGTGTGACAGCGAGGCAGTAGTGCCCACCCTTTTGTATACATCAGGAGAACTGAAAGTGGGGCTGGAGGACACATCAGAGCACAGATGAGATGGACTATTGCATAAGCTCTGCTAAAGCAGATACTACCCAGAGGAATGACTGAAGGATGCCCATGGGTGGGGAAGGGGAATGTGTCCTGGGAAACAAGGTCTCTGAAGGAAGGTTTTCACTTAGTGGATGTCAGCTCTGAATGATACCAGGGAATCAAAGCCGGCTTGCTTTGACCTCCATGCACTTTTGAAGAATATACAGGCTTCAGGAATGGATTCAGGAAGGTCCTGTGGGCACTGCTGAGGAGGAGGAGTGACAGTCCAGGTCTGTGGCAGGGGCTGTTGTTAACTGTGCTGCTCGGTTTGTTGGGCAGGTACGTTGATGATGTGATCAGTCGCATTGACAGGATGTTCCCTGAAATGTCTATCCAGCTCTCCCGGCCCAATGGAACTTCAGCAATGCTTCTGGTAAGCTGGATCATTTAATCTTTCTTAAGGGATTGAATTACTGTTCCTAAAGTTATTAAAGTTGGGTTGTTTTTTTCCAGAAACATACTGGTCTTCGTTTGTCACAGCAGTGTAAGACCTTTGTTGCTCTTAGGCAAATGAGTGATGGAAAGAATTTCATCTTTTAATAAAATATCTATTACTTCTTATTGTTAAATGTGATTATAGGAATATTAGTGCAAACTCAAATATTCACTCTTCTTTCCAGCAATCTTGGCAGTGAGAAGGTCTTAATCATGATAATTAAGAAGGAAAAGAGTGATGGGAAGAAGAAAAAGAGGAGGAAACCAATATGATTTAAATTTGATCAAATTGGTACTGGGTCAGTGAATTTCTGCTATATGATGAAGTCAAGAATTTGCCTTTGAAGCAAATGAGCAGTAAAGGTGGATTAAAGATAAACAATTCCAATACGTTCGACTTATTTCTGCCTGACCAAACAAGGTTTCATTCCAGAAGAGCCTATTGTTCACATCCATTTTCACAGGCAGCTGTTGTGCTTATAGCAGGAGATGTCCTTAAAACCTGGGCTCTAAGACAGTAGAAGTGGAAGTAGAGCCTGTAGTGTGGCAGTTGAAAGCTGATTTTCCTCTTGTAGCATCAAAGACAGAAGATCCTTTCCCAAATTTTACATAAAACTAGAAAATACACTGTACTTGCAGGGGAGGAACTGGGACCAAACCAGGCTTTTAATTCCTGATTTCTCATGGCACTAGATCTTACATTTTTGTTTGTCACTTGGGCTATTACAAAAGGCTTGGGTGTAGTGTACATACAAGTGTACTCCTTGTTTCCAAGCAAATGGTAAAATGAATCTGAAATCAGGTATTTTGTCAAAACAGAATTGTCGAGTCAGTACAAGTCACCATTAGGTTGCTCCTTGCTATATTTATTGGGTTTAGAGTGAGTTTGTTGACACTGTTATGGTTAGATTTTGCCTTTATTTTTCCAAGGTGCTGTTACTTCTTCTATAGTAATTATAGCTGTGAGTGTTTTGTCTCAATTACTCTACTGTCTAACATCTCACTATTAACTTCCTTTGAGCAGCCTCAAATTTGCAAGAGATTAACTGAGTCAGAGGTTAAAATAAACAGCTGGCATTAAAACATTTAATCTGCAATTGTTGGATTCACCCAGTGGAACAATACATTCCAGAAAAGAATTGAATTAATCAGGGCTGTGTTAAGAAGGAGTAAGTCTTGGAAGCTTTAGCATTTCTCTTAAGCTGACTTTGTAAGTAACTTTTGCTATAGAAAAATGTCTGGGTTTACTTCCTTACTTTGAAAGCCCTCCATTCTCTTCAAGCCCCTCTGCATGCAGTACACAGCTTCCACTCTGATTGCTTTTTGAGGTCAGAAAAGAGGTGCTGCACCTCAAGATTCAGGCACAGTTAGGAAATTCTGTAATTTATTTTGGATGTGACTGCTAAGGAGTAAGGCAGCATGGAAGGCTGGTAACTGTAAAAGAAGACCTTTTACAAGTAGTAGTAGTTTAGTGGATTCCAAGTCCCAGTTGCTCTGGAAATCAAGGACACTTTTGTTGCTACAAGATAGCAGCCCTGTACCCAACCAGTGGTATGCATGTTTTCCTTGGATCAGAGATCAAAAGGATTGTTTTTAAAGTGTTCTTGTATGTGATTGTGTGAGGGGTTTATCATTTTTTCTTTCAGGCAGGTTTTCCCTCTTTCCCATCTGTCTCAGTTGATGTTGCCAATATAGCACTTTCCATCTGGCCCTGACTGCTACAAAAGCTTTTGCTGTTTTCAGCCACAAATCATTCTGTGAAAGGTGCTGCAGGATGGGCAGTGTGAAGAGCACCTCCCCCAGAGGAAGGGGGGTTTCTTTAGTACTTGTGATTTATCACGCTGAACTTATCCCAAGAAGGATTTGGAGTTACTCCCTTGCAGCAGCATGGTTTACCACAGTACCAAGGAATTCAGATAATGCTTATTGTATTGAAAAATATTTCACAATTCTACATTTTACCCAGAGTTAATTAACCAACTATATAATCTCAAGGATTTTCATCCTTGGACTGTTCATATCATACCTGCTCTTGCTCATGAAGGACTTGGATGCAGAGGTCTAGTTGTTACATTAAAATATATTTCTGTTTACCACAAAAGAAGCCACTTGTTCATCTTCAAAGACATGGGCAAGCAATATATGTATTGTAAGATGTACAAATTATTGTAAGGAGATGGAGAAGGGGACAGGAGTTTCTGTGAGATTCTTTGAAAATTCAGAATAGCTGGAGGCTGTGCCAAATAAACCATCTTCAGGAAAGACCTGATGCAGAAAGCCTCAGCCCTGGACCGTCCAGCGTCATGTGCACGTGGAAGTGGGTGTATGCCTCTGGTGTAGAGGTAACACACCACAGTTCAGGGTTATCCAGTGTTTCAAGAGGAGTAATTATCAGCCACATTAGTCTGCTGGTCTGACTCTCGTGGCAAGTAACCTTTGTGTTACCTGGGTTTTTCCTAACCAGGATGCAGCTTTCACATAAGCTGAGAAGTTCAAGCAAAAGGGAAAAAAATGTTCCTGAAAGCATAAATGGTGTGTGTCGAAAGGTTGCTACCTCCTAGTCCTTGAGGTTACTGTTTCCTCTAGACAATAAGGAGGGTTTTTATGCTTTAGATTTATACACAGCAATTGTGCCTCATTAGTCTGGATTTATGGTACACAGACCAAACACATAAATAATTGAAACCTTTCAGAGCTGCGTGAAATCCTCGACTGATTTAAGAGCAGTTTATGGTGGCGTTTCAAGGTGCTGGTTAATCCCAATCTTCACTAGTGATTTTTCAGTTTATCTTTTAATCGCACTGTGCATAAAAAAAGACTAAACTTAGAATTATATCAGCTTTAATAAGTGTTTCACAAAATTAATTTGCGGCAGCAGCAGAGGGAACTGTGGACTCCTTAAGGTTTATTGAGATTTTCTTGGTCAAATGCCAAGAATTGTAAATAGATAAACCTCATCTCATGTGTTAAAGAACACAAACTGATTCTTCAGTAATGAATATACCTGGAACTTTGCTTTTTTTAATTAGTTGTGTTCTTAGATATGTTATTTTTTCTAATAAAAGTACTTGATGGTCTGATTATTATACAATTGTTTCACAAGCCTCATTTCTTTTACCAGAATTCAGAGTATTTTTTTGGTGAGAAACACTAATGCCTGTGCAGTTAATTTACCCCTTAATTCCATAAATGTTTCAGAAAACAGAAAGCACTATCATCATGAACCTCCTCTGTCCCAGTCAGGTGTGCAAACTGGTTTCCTGGTCTTCATCTGGGAACTGCTTTGTCTTTCAAATCAATCCCCAGTGTTTGTAAAGCTATATAAAAGTACTACAATAGAAATTACAAACACTGGGTAAATATTTTTACAGATAATGGACTGGTTTTCTGTAATTTGAGCTATTTCTAAAGGATAATGATATGTATAACTAATGATTTGAAAAATTGTTTCTGCCAAACTAAAGATCATGGAAGAAATCGTGATTTCTTCTTTTCATATTTTCTTAGAGATTTTTCGATGATAAATTAGCATTACAGATTTATCCTGATGCCTTGATTTTTAATAGATCCCCACATAAAAATATGCAACGTTTTTCTACAGTTTTATTCAGTCTCCAGAAATCAGACACATTTGCATTTCAACTTCCAAATCTTTTCCCAGCATTTTAAACAGTCTGATTGTATGGAAGTGGGCTGTATTAATTTCAAATAGGCTAGACATCTGTTCACTGAAATGGAATCATTTCTTGTGTTTCATTTTTGTTTATCAGCATTTTATATAAAATCCTTATTATTTTCTGTTAGAAAAAAACAATTCTGAAATTTATTATTTGCCCATTAAGAAAAGCCACTAACTCTTGAACTCACAGGGGGGGATTTGTGAAGTGATTTGAAATCAGTATTGGTGTCATGCTTACCGGATACAATCTCATGCTGTTGTTTTCAAAGCAGTCTCTTTTCTCCAGAATGCTCAGCAGCATAGACATTCTTCCTCACCAGTCTGCTGGTTTGTTGGGAGACCAGTGCAGAGGAGAGGCACTGGGAAGAGGTGGGCAGCCCTGCAGTAGGGATATAGGTTTGATAATCACATTTGGTCACGCAGGTAACTAATTTTAAGGGTACCTAAAATCCTGGTTTAGTTTAGGATTTTATTCTCCTGGACACACTAGCTGGTTCTTGCCATTTGATGGAGGTTCTGAGATGTTTAAGGATGTTTTGTGTGAGCTGGGTCTTGGGGAATCACTTCTTGGCTCCTAGTGGCACTGTGGGGATTGTGGGGATTTCAAAGTTGGGCTCTTAAGAACCAGCGTTTAACAAACATTGAAGCAGCATTTGAGGTCATGTATGTGGAGGAAGAATGTCTTGAATCAGGAAAGTATGTTAACAGAGGGTGGCAGGTAAATTGTAAATTGTGCTCTGGCTAATTCAAGAGTGAGGAAGCTGAGGAGAAATCTTTTGATGGGAAAGTGAGGCAGAGTAGAAGAAATAGAGGAAGCCCTCAGCTGCTTCCACAGGGTTCCTGTGCCCCAGGATAGCTGTCAGTCCCAAAGGCTCACAGGTCTGTGCTGATATTCCCATGGATTTATATTCTGCAGGATCAGATGTCTTTTTCATCCATTTCTGTCCTGCCATTCTTTAGAGTGGAAAGAGACAGAAGCCACCTCATCCTCTGTATCACCGCTGGAGTGGGGTGGGACTGGCCTCTGGCACGGTCTGTTCCTTGAGCAGTGCCCCGGGCCGGTCATTCGCCCCGCTGAGGTTGTGCCGAGTTACAGGGGAGGGGGTCGCCCAGAAGCTTCCAAAGTCCGTCATTTATGTTGACTTTTTATCATGCACTATTGCAATTAGGTTAGATTAATGAAAGGTAAATTCCAGCTCTTACATAAAAGGAGAAATCCTTGTAAAGAACCTAATTAGTATGTTTGTTTATTTAGACTCTAATGGCTTAATTGCATCTTATCTTGCTATTTACAAATAGGCATCATTAAAGAATAATGAGCATGTGAGGGAAAGCGCTGCATTTATACCAGCAGCAGATGAGACATAGGAAGAAAAATAACTAGTTGAAAGCCAGGGTGGTGTGTTAGTGCATTTTTAATGCAAAACCTTGTTTTATGGTGTGTGTGTATATGATTTCCAGGCATTGTACTGATACTAAGATAAATGAGCGAGTGGGAGGACAAGCTTGTGGCTGGCTATATGGCAAGGGGCAGGTGCTGGCCTTTTGGTTGGAAATATGTACTGTTCAGGTACATCTCTGGTCCTGTGTTGCCTCATTGTTTCCTAAAGTGGATACAAACCGCACACAAACTTGTGCTCCTTTATATGCAAGAGGGAGGCATGCAAGCTACAGAGAATAATGCTTGCTTCCCTTCAGCTCTGCATTGCAGAGCATCTGCAGCTCAGATCAGCAGCAGGTTCCCTGGGATGCTGCGAGGAAATCTGGAGCTCTGGGAGTTTTTGCAAAGTGTTGGAGCTTGGTGTTGTCAGCATACAGTTTTCCTAATACCAGGCTTTTAAGTACATTTTAAGAAAGAACATTTGTTTAATGCATTTTTTAAAACTGTTTATAAAAGGGCTTTTCGCTTGGTATCAGTTTCAGTGAGGAGGCATAATGAAAGGGGCCGGGGGGCTTGGGGAGACCTATTTCCTCCAGGCAAAATTCTGGCTTGGTAAATTAATTTTGATCCTTTTCATTTCATAAACTGTATTTTTGACCCCATTTCTGACTTGCTTGGAAAAGAGCTTAATTCCTTTCCAATCATAAGTGATGTTAAATGGGAACTTTTTTAACAGTCTTACAAGAAATTATTGAAGCCATTCTCACTGATTATTCTGCTTCCCTCTCTCCTTTTCTTGGCATACAGTGTCTGTCATATGCTCTTGGAAAATTATCTCAGTGATAGACAAAATATTTTTAAAACTGGGATATTTCAAGAAGATTTTTATTTTATATATCTTTGTCAGAAAAGCTGCATAATATTGCAGATTTCAGTCAGCTGTCTGTCCTACCTTCTTCTGGAGTTTGCCATTTTAGGAAGCAGGGGATTTATGAATAACTTAACTGTCTGAATTTAGTATACTTTAGTTAAAAGGAAGTTAGAAGTACATTGTTATTACACAGACCAAAACAGAAGCTACAGAAGTATTTAACTTGCAATGGTTCCATTTTCAGCTCACAGAACTGTGGGGCATATTTTTTCATTCATATTAATTGAATTTTAAAGTGACCTTGTACATGTATTGATTTGAATTAAAATTTTCTACATCAAGGACAGTTGGCATATATCCTTCAGGCGAAATATTAAAAAGCAAAGTGCTGTCTTAACAGGATATCGACAGAAGAAGTTGAAATTTAATGGGAAAAGTTGGCTCAGAAGGGAAATTGTTGCCTTTTTGTCACAATTGAAAGGTATCTTTTCTGTATCACAGAATCACAGAATATTAGGAGCTGGAAGAGACCTTGAAAGCCCATCCAGTCCACCCCCTGCCTGAGCAGGATCATCTGGAGTAGTTCACACAGGAACGTGTCCAGATGGGTCTTCTGTATAATAAAAGAAGTTTCTTTCTCTTGGCACCTGTGGAAATGCAGGGACATTTCAGTGCCCATTAAACAGGGACAACCTGGGTGAGCCTTAACCTCCAGGAGGAGAGACCTTCACTCCTGGATCTTGGAGCAGACCTATCAAATTACATTTTTACCAGAGCCGTTAGTTCTTTATTACCCTCTTTCAGGTGGTCTGTGGGGACGCTGCTGTATGACTGTGGGTGTAAATGCTATTCCATGCATAGATCTTTTTTCAGCCATGGACTCCAGTTAGCTAAGTTGAACAGGCATTGAAAGAAAATGGTTTGCTGGAGAACATGATTTGTAAAATACAACTGAGATTGAACAAAATCATTAAGTCCTGAAAACAGCTACAAATTGTGATTAATAGAGGGAAGAAATAAAGGGTATCCCATATATTGTGTATGATATGGAATGTGCTTTACCCTGAATAGCTGTGGAGCATACTGCTGACCTCCAAATCTAACAGCATCCTCCAGGCCAGTGACAGGCTGTTGTTCAGTCTTTGTACCACCAGCCTCATTCTTTCAGTGCTGTTAAAATGATGAACTGTAATTTCTCTGAGCTGCGCTTCATTTTACAAAATTTCTACTTCTCTCAGACTTAACTAATGATACGGTCTTGCAGGAGTGGTTGGCAAGCCCCAGTCTCTGTCCCAGGCAGTATAACATCCACAGGAATCCCACAGCAGCACACCAGCAGCAGAGCAGGAGAGCTCTCCATGCTGATAGCCAGGCACGGTAAGAGCCAAGTCAGCCAAGCCAGCTCTAACCTCGCCAAAGCTGGAATATGTCCTGTTGTCCACTTGTACCACAGTGCCTGAGTGCACTACTCCAGGGAGAATCCCTTGCAACAACCACTGAGTAAGTTGAGATTTCAACAGCAGTGCCTTCCCCATCCCTGGAGACGTTCAAGGCCAGGTTGGATGAGGCCCTGAGCAACCTGATCTAGTTGGGGGTGTCCCTGCTTCTTGCAGGGGGGTTGGACTAGATGACCTCTGGGGGGCCCTTCCAACTCCAGCCAGTCTGGGATTCTACTCTGTGATTCTATGATTCTGTGATTCAGGGACCTCACAGTCTTGGGTTACCCATCTGAAGGTGGGTTGGCACAGCTCCTTACACGTGTAGGAGACAGTGTAACCCTGCTTGTTTGAAATTCAAGCAAGTGGGGGATGGAGGTTGCTGTCCTGGACCAGTCTGCAGAACTTGACCTTTCCGTGTTGCGTGATGGATGGTCGCTGGGGTGTAGGTTGCTGTGATGGGTTCTGAAAGAGCAGAATGAGGTGTTGGAAGGGTATGAAAATAGATGGCCTGATGAAAGACAGCTAATGCAGAAGCATTTTGAAAACATTTGTTGGGAGGTTTGAGGCCAGCAATAAACATGTTCAAGCATCTGGAGTGCCAAACATGGGATTTTTCAGCTGCTTGTGTTCCGCTGTTCACTGTGAGGATTTTCAGGAACATCCCACACAGGCTTCAGATCAACTTCATCCAATTTTTTTGCCACCTGGCAACAGTGTGAGATGATCTGAGTGCCGAATGCAAGGGAAGAAGAAACTGAGCATCCACTGAAGTGTGCAGAGTCAATGGAGAAAATAGTACACGTAAAGCTGGGTCTGGGTGTTCATAGGACAGCCTTTTGCTCTTCCACTGAGGTTTTTTTTGTTGTTGTTTAAAATTTCTTCCTTTTAATTCTACTTGTATATAGTTAATTCTGAAATTATGAGAGTTGGGTCTCTCAGTAGACCCACATTCTAGTGAAGTGGCAGTCTTACTAAGGTAGAAAAATAAAAAAGCCACTAACTCGAAATGAGCCGACAGCTTTTTTTCCAAGTAAATCTATTTCTTCACCTCTGATTCCAGTGGATGATCAGCATTGCAGGTGAAGGTGCCTCTCGGTCTTGGCTTTGTATTTAACCTAGTTCTTACACTGGTAAATGCTGAAATAAGTGTGCCAGTTTACTTCACCTGCAAGCCACCTAGGTCTTTGACTACAGAGTATCCCAGCAAGCTACTATATTTAGACCTGAATTTACTGTACATGATACCATGACATGGTTGCCTGAGAGCTCTAGGCAGTTCCATATGTGCCCAGAAAATGTCAACCTATTGTGAGAAGGTAGGAACCAGAAAAAGCTGTTCACGGTCTGTGCCCGACTCAGGCCTTGATACAGGTTACTTCAGCCTGTAACATTTTCTGTACCTGTTCTTCTGACCTGCCTTCTCATGTTCTTGCACAATTATGCCTAGCAGTCTTCAACTTTATCATTGGTTCCTTTTTCCCATCTATTTCCCTGTCCTCTCTTTTGCTGTCGACTTGCTCTTCTCTCTAGGAGTCTTGTGTCCTAGGGTTGCTTTCTCCATGACCCAAGCCACAGTCATCAATTCTTTTCAGCATTTATATCTCAGTGATACAATAAGCAGTATTTACAGTAGTTCAGGTAACTGTCCTCACTTGCCACCCCATTCCTACCAACATTATCTGATTTGGCTCTTCAGAGCTGATGTGCATCTTGGCTCTTCAGAGCTGATGTGCCTGTTAGTCTCTTAGGTAGTCAGCAGCAGGTGGAGGTTACTGTATTGAAACAAGGTGATAGGTAGGAGTCATTATCAGGAGTTAAAAAGGAAAAACATGCAACAAATCACTAAAGATGTGTATTGACTGATTTCTTTGGGATGGGATTTGTCTGCTGAGGTTAGCAGTAAAAACACAGTTTTTCTAGTGTGCATTAATCTACGCTGGACTAAATGTTGGAACACAGGCAGTGGAAATGAGCCACTGCTGCCTGGAAAATATAAAATGAACTAATTGCATCGTTTTTATCTCCATTTTTTGCTTTTGTGGGTGAGGAAAAACTCCATAATTGTGTGTAACAGAACACAAAGACAGAGTTATTGCTGGTTGCGCATTTATCAGTGTTGAAGTACAAGTTCATCTTTGAAATGTAAATAGAATTTTAGATTAAAATACCTTCATTATTGCCTTTTTGTCAATAACATAATTTTGGGTTCTTTCTGTTATTATACTTTGACTGAGCCTGTATATTTTCCATGATACTAGTTTTATTTGTCATCCTTTACCACGTTCTCCGAAGAAAATTAAACCTTTGGAAGTATAACATATTTACTTCTTAACTGCAGGTTCCTTTTAAATAATTTTACATTTTCATCAGACCTAAAACATTTTCTGTTAAACTTATGGCATGCTTTTAAAAGCCAGCATTAGAAGAGTCCAATTCTTCTTTCAAATTATTTTTCTCTAAGTGGACTTACATTGGAGAATATCAAATACATCAAAAATAATCCCATTTGCTCATTGTTTTTGACAAGTTATTGAGCTGTGGTGTTAATAAAATTGAGAGAGTTGCTTGGCAGTGTCATGTCTACACCAGGGAATTCTGTGAATTCATACATTCTCAGTTGCAAATGAGTATTTGTTTGTTCTGTACTTTATAGTCTATCTCCTTCTCATAACACACACAGTGTTTTTAAATCTTTTATTTTGGTCTGTCAATAAAATATTGAGAACTGAAATTACATCAACTTAAGCTGTTAAAACTTGATGGTCTTGTGAGTTCAGACACCATCATCACTCCTTCAGCTTCTTTTTGTCCTTCTCTTGTTCTTTACAGGTTACCTTAGGAAAAGTGTTAAAAGTGATAGTGGTGATGCGGAGCCTTTTCATTGACCGGACCATAGTGAAAGGGTACAATGAAAATGTCTATACCGAAGATGGCAAGGTAAGTTATTATATATCCAGCAATATTCAGCTTCATTTTCACCTGGTATCTGCATGACAGAGAACAGGAATCCCATCAGAAGTATGCTAGAAACCTAAAACTGTCAAAAGACACTGTGGATGTTTTGCAGAATGCTCAGGTTTAGATTTATCATTCTTTGCTTGGATTTTTCATACCCAAATGTCTGACTTCTTTCTAAGTTGTGAAGCTCTTGCCTGAATTTCTAATTTATCACCTTAGACCCCAGTTGCCTCGTTAATAGTGTCTACTGAGGAAACTTTTTTTCAGTGTACCAGCACATCGATAGCCCAAGGTTCAGATTCCTCTCTCTGAGAGCCATTGGGAAATCCTGGGCCAGTGTGTCCTCAGCTCGACACGCGCAGTGGGTGAGACGCGGGTGGGTAGGCCTCAGTAATTTGCTTGCCAGTAATTGCACATCCCAAACAGCAGCTATTAAAGCAAGTGTTACCTGTTTCCTCAAGTGATTGGTTTTACCAGCCATTCACCCTGCTTGAACCCTCAAATTCCTCCTGACTGCACGCACTCCGTATGGCTCCCTTCAGTGCCTCAGGAGATGTTAGTGGGGCCTGGCGGCCTTCAGCTCGGCTTCCATCTCTTTCCGGGGTGGAGTGGTCTCTCTTACCAAGACATCCACCAGGACTCTTCTTTGCCAGTAACAGTACTAAATACATCCATGTTTCACATTTTCTCTCCTTCTGATTGTGAAGTCTATTAGAATAAAAAGTTCATTATAGAAAGATGAGCACTTGGCACCCATAGGCCATATTATAATGAGGTGAGACTTGTTTAACTTTTGAAAGGAAAAACCGTGTGGTAGCACACAGCAGCACGTTGTGTACTGACCCGGAGGTCACGGCTCTCAGTCGGAACCTCCGTTCCCCAGACCGGGCCGGGCGCTGATCTGCTGAGGGAGGTAGCGCAGTGTATTTCCCAGGTGAGAGTCTCACTCGAAGGGTGAGAGAGGGGGTTGGCCTAAGAAGTAGTAGAAGAAAAATTGCCTGGTTTGGATTTGCATTATTCAAACATGCAGGCTTAAATACCACTTTGCAGCAGAAGCAGCTGCACCATGCTCCCTGTATATTAGCATATAAATACAGACTTAGAGCACCAGCCCCTCTTCACCCCAAGTTCTGCTCAACGTGAAATGATAGCCTGCCTGAAAAGCACTGGCAGTACTTGATGGATTCCTGTGTCACACTTCATTTGGGTGTGCTCATTTTCTCAGATGAATCCAGTTTCCTTTGAAGCTCTCTTGAAATATAATAATGCTATATGTGCTGAAAAGCTAAGTAAGAGAGTTACTTTGTGTTACTGGCATCTGGCGTGGGGCTCCTGTTTGGCTCGGGGTTAACTCTCGAGAGCTGCGTGCCTCTGTCATGTGCACTGCCGGGGGAGGAGCGGGACTCACCGAGGCCGTCGTTGGGCATGGGGCACTGACCTTTGTCTGCTGCCAGTGGGGAGCAGTTCTGCTTCTCCAGAGCATTGGTGCTAACACCTGGCTTATTTTCTTGCTTTAAGCCAATCTGCAGGGGAGTCTGTTCCCTACCAAGTTATTAGCTGTCCGTGTCCCAAGCTCTGCCAGGTGACTGCTCCCACAAGGCTGTGTGAACCTGCGGCATTTACGTGGCAGTTTGGTGCTCCGTTGGGCTATCCCAGGGCTTTTGCAAACCTAAAGGTCTGCATTGTAGGTATAAATAGGAACATTTTGTTTGACTTGAGTAGAATTGGAGCTGCAGCCACTTATATCATGAGTAAATTTGGCTTGGAAGATCGAATAAATGTGTAGCTTGCTAGTTTTGCCAACTGGAGCACATATTGACAAACAGTGAGCTCCCTCTTTTTCACTAATTAACTACACTGGTAATTGGAGAATAAGACTGTGCTCTTGCAATGATTCGCTTTAGTTATTGTGCCTGCTGGGAATGAGCGACTACAGTCGATTGCAAACACAGCCCATTCCAATTCCCTCTCTGCCGCAGCAGATGCCGTTGGGAAAGTGCTCCAGTGAGGTGTCACCGTACTAATCTGGCTTCTCGCTTCCTAGCCTGATATGAGGGAGAATGCACTAACATTCAGACACAGAAGAGTATGAAAAAGGAGAAGATCAGTGAGTATCTTCTCTATTAAATAACAAAACTTCAGGATCACAGTGGGAGGTGATTGTGTTTCCAGTGAGTAGTTTGCACTGTAACTGCTGGTTTGGGGGGTTTGCTTACCCATTCCTAGGAAGCTCTGAATATTCCTAAACAGCAGCAGTAAGATTAACAAGGTGGTATTATCCAGTATGGCAGTTTCGAAGCTCCTGTGGTTCTGTAAGCCATGTTGGGGAAGGGGCACTGGGCAAGTCCTCTGCTTCTGTACACTTGCAGCTGAACGAGGGTCTGTTCGGCCATCCTCCTAACTGCACCGTCAGAAGGTCCTTTAAGTAACCAAAGTGAAATGCAGTGGGGGGCTTTCTCCAAGGAGAGCAGGATTTGAGGCAACAGCATACATTCAACAGGATTTGAGTTAAAAAAGCAGACATTGTCTGGCTGTGGCAAGGCTTGAATATCTACACAGAGAGTAAGGGAAAAATGGACTGTGCCCAGGAGAGGCCAGTGAGCTGCTTGTGGATCAGGGAGTCATCGTTTAACTCTGAAAGTACAACTGTTCCAGCAAGTTTTGCGTTACTGGGAAGGAAAAGGGAAGAGATGAGTGCAAACAGCAGAGGCATCAATAGTCTTCTGGTCCATTAGTAAAGCAAATCTAGAAAAAAAAAGCCCAAATCTGGGTGTTTCTCATAGATGTGGAACTGTGCGCGGTGGCATCTCGGAGTCGCGGAGGAAAGCTGACGTTGCATTATCCAGGTTGTTTTAGCTTGCTGTGTGCTTGTACATTGTGCTGTGCAGGTTGACAGGTACTTAGGTGAAAGCTTCACGTGGTTTCTGCTCTACTGAAGTCTAGCTAAATTGGGTACTCTCTCTTACAGATTTAAATACCTTCAAAATTAAGGTGGAAAAATTAGAAATCTTTATGCTTGCCGTCAGTAAAATAAGACACTACATTCTGGGGCTTTGTTTTCAAGCTTTGCTTATACAGACAAAGAATCATTGCATTTCTTAAGTGCTTTGTGTGCCCTGCAGAATACATCTTTGCCAAGTTGCCAGCTGCATAACTTAGACATTGTTGGTGACCCTTCTCAAAAACAATAGATGAGGTCTGGCAGCCTCTGTCATGTTGTGGGTTCTGTGTTCTGATCGCTCTGCAGTCTCTCTTGCTTACCGTACAAACCCATTGTGTCCACCACACACTGATGCATTTTAATTGGCCCCATGGTTTTAGTGATGGCACTGTGCCACCCTTAATTTCAGACTTTGATGTACTCATTGTGCACTGGAAGTTAACCATGGATAGTAATTAATTACTGTAGTGTTGTCCTGATTCCTGAATAAATGAAGCTCTGCAGCTCACGCTTGCAGGGCAGGCTCATTGTCAGCACTAGAAGTGCTAGTCTGCCAATAAAATATAAACATTGGGATTTTTGGCATTGTGTTACCCTGCTTTGTTTGGATGCAGAGACCAAGATCCACCCTGACAGGGCATTTCTGGGGCAGGTACTTACCAGCGCTGCCTAGCCAAATGCCTGGTTTTGCATCTTTTAGACTTAACTGAAGATGGGTGTCTCTGTTGAATTACCATGTTTAAGGAACTTGGGTTATGTTAATGCTATAACTTCATTAATTACCCCATATCAGTAAGAAAAGCAGCTTTTAGCCTCCTAGTGTAAGAGAGGAAAAGAAATGATAGTATCAAAGGAAAGCTTCAAAGACAGGCAGAGCTGTCTCTTGGGTAATTTCTGATCCCTGCATTCTTTCCACTTCAAAGCTGGATGTGTGTGTGTTTGGGTGAAGGGGGGGTTGAATCTGATTTCTCTAATAAGTGTTGGCACCGGACCCGTTTGATATTAGATGCAGGGAACATTCTGATTCGTTATCGCCTTTGAAATGGTTCAGATGACCTTCAGAAAATGGCCTCTTGTTACATCTGCTGGGGGTGGGTGGGGAGAGTGGGGCACCCACTAAAGCCCCAGTTTAATTCACATGCAGAGGATGCCCTGAAATTGTGCTTTCAGCAGTTTTTTAGTTACAAATGTGTGTCTTGATTGAAAGTGAAAAGTTAAAGAATAATAGACCTATAGCAGCGCATTCTTTAATCCGCCTCTGCCTTAATCCTGTTTGGGAGGAAAGGTGAGCAGCCATTTAGATGCATGTGTGTGGTTTGCAGGGGGGGCACTTGTGGTTTTCCTCTTTTTTTTTTTTTTTTCTCTTGAATAATATCATGTCTGTCAGACAGACATTCATTACTCTTTCAGCTTTTCAATGTTCATGGCAGCTAATGAACATTCAGAACCTGTTGGGCTCATCTTAATGCAGCATCTGAAGTGGCCTTTTTTTTGAGTCTAACCAGAGAAGATCACATACTTGTTTGATCACTAGAGATTAGCAAAACCATATATAGATGCCAATTATAGAAACTCTGTCTGCATTCAAAGAAAGCCTTAAATTACATGAAAACAGGTTTTTAAAAACACACGTTAGTTTTGTAGACTCTTCTAATGTGGAAGCGCAGTGGTTCGTTCCCAACAGACACAGCTCTGTTATTACACTGCACTTCAAGCTCAGGTCCAAGTCCAAGCTGAACTTGTGGACCCCAGAGTATAAGCAGTGTTGGTGTTCCCACAGGCCCGTGACCCCACCCTGGGTGTGGGAACCTCTCAGTTGAGCTGCATCAGCATCTGAGTAACTGGGATTTGGGTGGGACAGCCCATGCTCTGGCAAGGTGTGTGTGTTTTGATGAATCTCTAAAACCAAAGGTCATCGATAGGAGCTGGAGTATGAGAGCCAAAAGAGATGTTTTGAGAATTTAACTGGCTTCTGAAAAACAGTTCTGCTTAATGAAAACAAGGACAGGTGTTTATGCAGTAGCTTTTGCACAAGATGGACAGTATAAGGGGAGCCTTGCTGAAAGACACAGCACAACAGGATGGATGCTGAACCGAAATAAAGATTCTCCCAAACTCATCTCGGGGTGCTGAGCTCTTCCAGTCGCCAATACCCCTTGCATCTCCAAGACCTAGGAACCAGTAAACCTGAAGACATCTGTAGGTACATGCCTTAGGGTACTTCTGTCTTCCTCTAACCTGGAAAAAGCAGCTGATGTTGGAAAAGGCACCGAGACATCAGCTGCCTCTTGTCTTGCGGCAAAGTCAGCAGCACTAAGCCATGAAGCATCTATCTTGGAGTGACTTTTTTTAAAAGTCTCTAATGTCACCTCCCATCAGACTGGGGACTCAGAGAGTCACTTTTGTACCAGTATTTAAAGTGGGCCACTTAAGAGTGTTACTTTTTAATAGAATGGGAACTTGTAGCATTGAACCTTTTTAGCAATGTGAATTAATTTCTTGGGTCCAGCACCCCTTCCCCCTCTCCTTCATCCCCCTCTAGCATGTTTTACTCACTTCATACGACTTCCTTCATTTCACACTCTAATTTTTGTGCTTTTTGGAAGACTTGTAAAATCAGCTAGAATTATGGGCACTGCTATAAGACAGAATTAATCAGTTTTACTTTACGGTATAAACACTCACTGTGGGAAAGTGTGTCTGACCGTATCATCAGGCACTTGAGGAGCTCTCTCTGCTTCATAAATTCACTCAGAAATATTTTCTCTTGTCTGTATTAAAATTCCTGAGGTTAATGCTGTAGCAAACACCTTTCTTGAGACAAGCTTTGTGCCTCTGGAATTTTTGAGTACAGTAATTTTTGAGTACAGGGGGATGTGTAGAAAAGAAGCGATGTGCAAGTCTGGGATTGAAGGAATTTCCTCTTTGTTTTCCCTGCTGCTTTTCCTTGACAGAGTACGAGATGATACTCCACTGGGTGACGTGTGAGCCTGTTGGTTGTTAAACAAGGACAACCTTGCCTTCTGCTTTCTGGGGTTAATAGAACGTGTTTCAATCTTGTTCTTTTAGTTTGTCTATAGTTGCACATGCATTTAAGTCATATGCAGTTATCTACAACCTTAAATCTTGTGTGATTTTTGTCTGTGAATGTAAATGCAGTTTCCTATGGGATGTTTTATTGAGCCCCAGTAGAACAGTGCTTTGGCTTAATTCAGCTAAACGTTCTTTGTGTCATTTGTAACTGAATCACTTATTCAGACACAAGACAAGCATAAACTTAGGAAAAATGTCCTCATTTTAGAAACAGACTGAAGCTGATGAGTATTTGCATAGATCAGCCACAACCCCAAACAAATGAAGATTTTGCTATTTTTAAAGAGCATGGGTATATATATATATATATATATTATATAATTTAAACTGATGAGCTATGTTCATTCTTCATTGCAATAGAGCAGAAATTTATTATCATTGATTTCCTTTCTTGGATTGTGACAGGTAAAGGCAACATAGGTCAAAATAGTGAACCAAAAATATATCTTCATAGGTCTGTTTGCCTGCTCTTAGTTTGAATAGGTGGTTAGTGCCTTTTTCTCCATAATCACATGTGGTAATATTTATTTTTTCCCCCTGTTTTAGCTTGACATATGGTCTAAATCCAACTATCAAGTTTTTCAGAAGGTAAGTCTCACATAATTTCTCTCTACATAATGCGTGTAGGAGATTCACGGAGTTTATTTTAAGGATCTAGGCCCTTACATAAAGGAATTCAGACTTTATTCTTTTGTCATCACAAGTTGCAGATAGCAAACAATTATCTGAAATAATGGAAAACTGTGAGTTGAGAAGGAGATCAATTCTGCTGTTACTTAATTTGGATTAATTTCCTATCACACTTCCAGTTCATGGTTTGGAGTAGGAAATCGGAGAGACTGTTCTCACCTTGAAAGACTCCTTGTGATATTTTCACAGTCTATTCTTTCTTAGTTTAAGTCTTCTGAGGGAGGAAGGACTTTTTTGGGTTCATTTGGCATTTGTTTTGTTGGAAATTTTTTTACATGGTGGTATTTTTCCTGCTTCTCTTCCCATGAGGGTGTGAGCAAAAGGAGTAACTTAGTGGAATGAGTGACATTTCAGGAAGTAAGGGAAGACCTATGACAACATGGGAGCAATAAGTATAAAACCACTAAGAAGGTTAAAGCGTATTTTGGAACGATCTCTATCTCACTATTCTCCAGGCAGGCAAAAGAAGGTTTCTCTTTGAGGGCCTCTTGTCAAAATCCTGTAAGCTCGGATTGATCCGGTTCTAAGGGGTTTCCTTGCCCTCACGCCACAGGTCAGGGAGCGAGAGTCTGCAGCCGGTGCACTGGCTTCCCTTCATCTGCCTTTGTAGATTGGGTAACAAGTGGGGGTCAGGGACTCAAAGGGCATGAAAGCAGGGGTCACAAGTATGGCATATTGGCTGTACTTGTGCATCTTCCTTCCAAGATTTCAGATGCAGTCAGAAGGGAAGACATTTGACCTTTGATATTAACCTGCTAGAGATCAAAGGGCGGCTTTTGGGGAGGCTGGTTGCTTTCCCTCTCTGTCTAACATTAAAGCAAAATTCTGCTGCGGTTGGTTCCTTACCCCAGAGATTAGTGGATTAAATACTCTTTTTTTTTCTTGCTCTTCAAAAAATAGTGTCAAGTAGGGTAATATAGCAGGAAGTAAAACAGTGTTTATCTCAGGAACTTGTTTATCACTATGCTTTGAAGTAATGTGTGTGATGGAATAAATTTAAGGTTCTGTAAAATAGGGTAATATCCACTTGCCCGTGAGTGTTTGCTCAGTGTTTGCTACTGTGGGCACAGGATGGGTTTTTGGCACTTCCTGGATGGTTTGTGCTAGAATAACTTGGACAGGGCAAGTTATATTGCCAATACTTGTGCTAAATCATAGTAAATCGTGAGGTTTTGATTGTATAACTTTTATACATGCAGTTAACAGAGTGGAGTTTGCTTAGAAGTCCAAGTTATGGACTCGGGGAGTGTAAATGTGTAAATTTGTCTTCAGGTCCGGCGACGGGTTTTAGACCAAAAATGGGGGGAAGTCAGTGGGAAAACATGAACACCCCTCTTACTACAGCCTGTGTGGCTGTCTTACTGAATTTTTATTCTCTTCCTAGTTCTCTAAATTAATGTGATGCAACCTGAATATGAAGCTCATGTTCTCCAGTTCTCTCTCTGCACATAATACCAAAGGCATTAATATCTACAAAAAGAAAAAGTCCCACAAAAAAACTCCCACCAACTAAAACCCAACCAAATAACAACAACTACAAAAAAAAAAAAGACTGCTAGAGAAAGTGTTGTCTATAACCTGTTGAACAGCTGTCTGCATCTTTATAGTAGTTTTACACAGTTTGTTCCCAGCTGTGTCAGTGTTGCATTGGACAACCTACCCTGTCTTTGGATCAGTTTTCCACATCCCTTGGGTTGGGGAAGTAGTGCTGACTTCACAGGAGCTACAGCTGAATTGGTTGCTTTTGGATTCTTCTATGAAAAATGTGCTAAAAATGCAAGGTGATGGTACTTTCTAATCAGTAGACTATGTACTATTGAGCTGACAGTTCAACTAGGACCTACGCCAAGTTTTCAAATAGATGATAGGAGAAGTTGTGGTGTGGTCTAGTGCACTTTCTCTCTGTGCTTGGTTTGGTTTTCTTGCTCTTCTCTGAAGCTGCACTCCTATGCATTTGTGATACCCAGGAATTGTGATTTAGAAGGAGTAAAATGAAGGAAATAAGTAACATAGTGTTAGAGAAACTCTTATGCTCTGTCACTAGTGTAGGATCTGTGCTGCATGATCCTCAGAACAAATGTTTTCATGCCATTAAAAAATCATCAGTAAATGTGTTGGAGCATATCTGAATGTTCCTGGACCGTGTTTCCCAAGGCAGTCTCCAGCAGTGTGATCTGGAAGAGCTGTGCTGAGCACTAAGAATACGGCTGAGTAGCTGCTCCCACCGAGAGGGCTGGGTAGCTCCACTGCCTTTAATACTGCAAAATCAATCATCCCTCTGAAGGGCAGGGCTGTGTCTCTTTAAAAGCTGGCCAAGTTCTCCAACTCAGTCTTCAGTGATAATATAACGACATCTGGAGCTCACAAGATACCTGCCAGTGGTAGCTGCAGGCCTGTCAAATTCTCACAGGGTTGCAGCATGACTTTCTAGGTTAAGGACCAGAGACCTCTGATCTTCAATCCAACCCTGTCAAACGAAGCTGAGTTTGTCCTGACTCTTTGTTTGCAAGCGTTGCCTGTGTCAGCAAGCCTTACTCTCTCTCCTCCTTGTTAGTCAGGGTAGCAGAGTGTGTGGAATTTGATGGGCGACGGCTCCCAGAGGGCCCATTACTGTTAAAGTGTACAGTCATTTTCCAAGTTCCCTGGAGACTCCTTGAATCTGGTCCTGGGGTGAATAAGCTTTATTATAGGCATTGAATCCACCAGCAGGGTTAGATTCAGAGAATGGAGCTGGGAAATAGGAGAGGGACAGCTGAAAGGGCAAAAGCACAGGAGCAGAGAAAAGGTCTTTCAGACTTCCACGTTGGTCTGACATTTAAACTCCACGGGAGCAGCAACTGTTTTGATCTTAAACCTTCTTATTTTAACACCTTGCATCTCGTGATCCACCAGTGCAAGGGGAGGAACAAAAGAGGAAATAAGGAAGTATTTTTTAGGATATTAAGTATATTAAGGAAGGCTTAAATCTTGGTGGAAAGAGTGTACACAGAGGCTGCATTATTGTCATGGGATTGGAACAATACATATCGTTAAGAATGGTGCAATACTTGTAACTTTGGATTCAGAGAGTTAAAACTACAGAATAGTGGAACTGCTGTGAGTGGATCTAAACAGGAGATGGTGTCAAACATCAGCTCCTTCATTTATCAAGGTGCTCATTTAAGAGCAGCATCACTGTAGAGTGATCATCTTGGCTTTTGAAGTCATATTCCCAGGCTTTAAACCCATATATTTCATTCTGATCTTGGAGTCCCATTCTGATTTTCACCTGAGTGCTCTATCAGTTTTAACTTGCCACAGTCTGGTTTTGTTTTGGCTTGACATGCTTCTTCCCACTCCCATTTTAACCTAACCCCTGAGAAGCTGTTTGTGCCTGTCCAGCTGTTGGTGAGCTGTGTGAGCCCAGAGAGATGGAGGTCGGGAGCACTATTTTCACCACTACAAGGGCACATAAGTATTGTAATGTATGAAGATGTATTCCTGTCAGTGATCTCAGAATAAAGTCACATGCAGGATGAATGCATGCATGAGACATGGGCTGTTGGTGATGCCTGCTCAAGGAGAGGAGACAGACTCCTCCAGGGTCACCTGCCGGATCGCTCCTGTGCATGATCAGTACTTGGCTCTCTTAAAAGACCTGCTTAGGCAAAACAAAAGCCCCATGACCCAGTCCAAACAAGCAGAACAAGCACAATCAAAACTTAAGGGTGCTGTGAGCTCTGAAAAGGTGTGGAAAGGATTTGCATGGAGTTCATCAGCGCCTGTTTGAAGAGGCACCATCTGTCATCATTCCAGTGCCTCATGGACACTGCGTTCTGGAGTTCCCTCCAGAGACACTCAAATGTGGTCCTGGGGGCAAAATTGAGTGATGGGAATCCTTGGAAATGGACAGAGGCACTCGTGCAGTTTTCCATGCTGTAAAGGGTCTAGACACTAACTTGTTTGCTTGGGGTTTTTTCCTCTTAGTGCTGTGATCATCCTTCAGAACTCATTGCTACAGGCTACTGTTAAGGCCATGAACTTAGCAGGGTTTAAAAAAAAAAGAATCAAAAACTTCCAGGGATTTAGGAGAATCCCTTTACATGAGATGGAGTTGTCAGTGCCATACTTGAGGGAATAAACCAGTAACTGAGCAGCAAGGAAAGTTCTGACTCCTGAAGGAAGTTTTGTGCCTACTCTTGCAAAGCATGTTTACAGGCAGTGAGGGAAGATACTTGGGGGGGGGGAGGGGAGGGAGGGGGAGGGGGAGG